>JASDQU010244765.1:69577-81687 GCA_032191745.1 Picea mariana | reverse complement strand
AGAACCTTAGGATCTTGACAATTGTTAGATCTAGGTTTGATTAGTTGTTGAAAGAGATTTTGATGAATATGTTCTTGTAAGGGAACTTTAAGATCTCGGACATATTAGGAATCTTTCTAGATCTATATATTTTAGGTAGCGCTTCTAAGTTTACCTTCCCGGGTTGACATTAAATGAACTCTAATTGACATCATCAATTAGAAATAAACACATGCCATAATGGACATATTCACATTGATTGAGACATCCATGTCTGTTGGAGGAATACGTTAAGACACTTTATTATTTAACTCGTTGGACACTGCTTTAAGACCAATTTTTTCCACCTGTAATTATCTGATCTAACATAGAAGTGATTGTGTGTGCCTAGTTGTGCTATCAGACCTTCCCATTTGTTGTTTACCCCACCTGTCCGGTCACCTACACCGACCTATTTGTTAACAGTGAGAATGTCGGTCGAGCGCACCGAGCTAGAGAAGTCTATCGAAGAGGTTCTAAAGACGTTTATGGCTGATAAAACTATGTTTGAAGGAGTACAGGTGTCATCGACCAGGGGACTACAGGCTTCCCCTTCAACTGAACTTCATTCGAAACATGCTAGCCCTGGGACTGAGAAGCGAAGTATGCATCATGATGATCTGGCTAATGCGAAGAAGATATCGTCGATATTACCATATTATATCTTGACCTTGGCTAGCACGGTTAACCGTGATACAATACTATGGGACTTCTACTACAAATTGATCACTATGTACATTCTAAATGAAATACGCGTAGTTACACATGGATACCGTCACCTTGTCGTTGGTTCTGATAAAATGTTTTCACCTGGGCCACGAAATGACAATGACCAAGTTGATGAATCCCATGAGACCCAGGCTGATGTTCCTTCCACAGTTATTAATCCAAAATCCCCCAACGCTCAACATAGATATATACCCTTAAAGCTACCCCAAACTCGTCATGATTTGCCTCCAAATTTATATGAGTACCTACCCGTGTTTGACAGAGAATCGGATATCATCTCGGCTGAAAATCGCATTAAAGGGTTTGAGAATTTTATAGATTTATTCAAGATTTACCATGATCATATGTGTATGAGAGTTTTCTCTCAATCCTTGAAAGGAGACACCAAATGATGGTTCAAACATTTACATCTAGAAACCATCAACTCATGGGTAGAATTGAAGAAAGTCTTTTTAAAGTTTTGGGGTAAGGATAAATCCTGAGAGTTGCAACTCACTGAGTTTTATGACTTGAAAATACACAACAATGAATCTATTTCTATATTCAATATAAATTTCTCTAGCATCTATTATAATTTGTTCGAAGAAATTCAACCCTCTGAAACTACTACGATGCTCCATTATGCAACTACTCTTCATCCAGATTTTTCTTTCCTCCTGATGGAAAGAAGACCTGAGTCCTTGCAACAAATGTTTAGTGATGCTCAGGGCATTCAACACAACATCTAAGCATGTAAACCAATCTATAATGAGGGGTTGAATGCTCAATAACATGAAAATAAATATGAACATAAAATAGTTGATTGGAATCTTGAGCATAGAATTGATGATATCATAGGTCCTCTCGAAGTTTCCAATGAAAATGATTTTGCAAAGAACTATATTCCACTTGTTGAAAGAAGAGATGCTAATTTATATTTTTATCCAACCCATGATAAGCAGGAGACTTATGGTTTTATGTATTCATTTGTAGACAGTCAAGAATATGAATTTGCAAATCAGTTTGTTGAAGAACATGTTGACGTTCCAAGGTTGCTCTTGTTAGATGATATTGCATATGTTGTTGATTTACCTATATATGATGAATGCAATGAAGATTGTGATGGTGACTCCTTGGAACAATCAAAGGCATGTTCCCTATCAGAATTTGTTTTTCAGTAGTATAGTGAAATAACTCAACCTACATATCAAAGTTGCAAAGGAAAGGATATCAGATCAGTTGAAGGAGATCCCCTACCTTTATGTTTTGCTACATTTGAGTTATTGAAAGAGAACTCTAAAATCATCATTGAGGAAAATGAATCTATGCTTATGAAAAACCATGCTAAATCAATGGAGCAGAATGACAAGATATAACAACACTTTTTTCATGTGCTTGAAAACCCTATTACTTGTGCTTAAATGCAGCCATCTATTGGGGATAAATTGAAGACGGTTTGAAATCAGGTGGGACAACCTTACCATTATGTGTTGCTTCTTTATAATTATTGAAGAAAAATATTTGTATTATCTCAGGTTAGGAATCCTCCATGCATGAGCGGAGTGGTGATTATAATTCTATGAACAATCACATAAAAGGTCATGTTAGCTCAGATTTGTAGTCTATGTCAACTATCAACCTGAAAATGAAGAAGAAGTTGTTCTAGAAAGTATTGTTCAAGGTCATTTTCTTTCTCCCGAAATCAATATAGATTTTCAACATGAAAAAGTGTTTCTAAGTGTTTTCTCTTCCCTTGAGAATGACGTGGTGGTTCAATTTTTAAACAACATAGACATGAATGAGGATTTTGAAATTGCATCTATGGAAACTTCTAGCAATGAACAAGCAAATGACATAGATTTTCAAAAAAGAAAAAAAGCAGCGTATGCCACTTTTCAATTAGAAATATAGAAAGATAATGAAGAGGTAATGGTTTTATTTGATTCGTTTGAAAATCATGCTTTTGAAAATGCATCCATGGGAACTCTAGACTGTGAAATAGTGCATGTTGTTGGATTTTCTTATTTTCAAGAAGATTACAAGCAGGAACTTATTTTCATTCATTCATTTGAAAGTCAAAATGGCAGTCAAACAAATTTCCAGAAGTTTAATGAAACCAAACCAGAATTGTTTGATGAACAAGAGGGTGCTCATAATATGGCTGCCACATTTGAAGATGTTCAAGAATGTATGAATGTTTTTGTTGATATGCATGGGAGAGTAGAAAAACTTATTACTACCATTTAATTTGAAAATGTTCTCAAATCAGAAGAAATAGATCAAGAGAAGCAAACACTTATGAAAAAGGATTGCCTTTCTATTTTTTCTCATCAAGGGGAAATGATTTTTCATGGTCTCCAAGATCCTATGGCCATCCTATTACAGTCATCATTGAAGGAGGAGTTTGTTTTATTCACAAATTCAAGTTTTGGATTCCACTTGTGTTTTTAGCCGTCATCTTTTACATTTGTCTGCTTGCTCAAGAAAGATGTGATCCAGAAAAAATCAGGAGGCCAATTGCTTGACTGGTTTCATTGGCACTTCAACATCACTTGAATGAGTATTTCATCTCAACAGTCTTAGAATAGATATAAGTGTGCAAATAAGCTTTTCAGACAATCATTTTTCAGTTTGAGTTTTCTAGTACTAGATATAGTCAGTTTTTAATAATATACTCGAACATCCAGCATACAGTTGGAAGCAGTGCACAGAGCTTGGTTTTCATCTGACACTAGTGTTTTGGGAGTATCCTAATGAATCAGGCACCAGGTCTACGAGTTCTTTGCTACCTCACTGGGAGGCTAGCATCTCCAGTTGGAGCCAATGTTATCACCTTAAAAAAATTTCATGTCCGGATCTAAAAATTTCAAACTTTTAGCGAAATGCTATACCACAGTAGAGGCATGATAGTTTAGGGGGCCTAGCTATATCCCACAACATATAGAAAAATATAGCTGAGGCGGGAAGGGAGTAGCTCAACAGACTGTCAATTTTGAAGAAACCCATTTCCATGGTTGAGGACCACATCGGGCCAGCAAATAGCACGAAACTTAATGTCGCAAAGGAAGACTAGGGAAAACCATTATGGTTTTGATGGGGAACACATGGTGCTCTTACACATGCATCAAGGTAGACAACAGATTTCCCGAAACCACTTTTCCCATGGCTACGATGACATGTGGTTTAAAATGTCACATCAATAACTCGTGGGAAGGATGGTAGTTGGTCAAATCACCCCACATCATTGGACCAGGTACTTTCCCAGATGATGTACCAAAAGGAAATCATCACATAACTAACTCAAAGATCATCATTCGAAATGGATTGATGAACCGTGGAACACCAACGTACTATGATAGTAGTTGGTGATTAAAATGAAAAGACTATCAAATCTCATATATGAAATTGTTTTATCCTACTCTAGGAAATTTCCATCTTATGCATAAGAAAAACAAGCTTGACCTGTGTTGATTTCCTAAGTCGTGTAAATTCAAAGGGTGGCCAAATCGCGGTCTCTGCAAAGTTTGAAAGGTATGGATAATACTCATCAAACGGTGTCTGGTGTGACTAGGGTTTCAACTAGCATGCCAAGTACGTCAATAAGTAAGAAAAAAAGATGGGTCTTCTAGATACTGGAAACTAAATTTCATACCGAACCTGCAACTGAGACAGAGTCGGGGGTCAAATTAAACCCCGTTATGAGGGATATTGTCATAAATGAGCATGCGTACAACACCTACCATCTAGCCGCAAAGAGGAAGAGGAGAAAAAGGTGGAGGACGGAGGCCAAAATTGAGATGATAGAGAGCATTAGAGAAAATCTCACTTGGTTGAGTACCCTAGAAGAGGAAATCGCCAAGCTGAGGTAAATCCTCAGGTAAAGTTAGGTGTATTTCAAAATGTTTTGGACAAATGGTGGCTTAAGAAAAGGAAGTCCTGATATGAAAGACTAGTTACTAACGGTCCCTTTAAATAGTATAATTGTTCTTCCTTTTTGTAACTTGTGTCTATTTTATAATTATGAGGAAGTGAGAACGTTTTAAATTCCACCCGAAATTCCGCTATATGTGTTTGGTATCAATATTATAGAAACATGAAGAAAGGAGGAGCTTTCCCTCTGTGAAGGAAAACTTTGTAAATCTCTGGGGCTAGAATGAATACATGGATGCAAAGGCATATTTCATACTTTTTATGAAAATATTCTAACTGGTGGTGTTATGAGTCTCATTTTCTCTCATAGTGTGTGATTCATGTTATTCTGCATTTCATTTTTTCTTTCCTCTGTCTAAATTGAGAAATTAAAATTCTAGAATTCATTATTCAATGCTCTTAGCTTGGAGATTTAGACTATGTTTATCTCTTCTAAACCATTTCAGAATTCATTAGTATAATGCTCTGATAATAGTTGTGTGCTTCTTTTCTTCTGATGCCATCTAAATTTTCAAGTATAAACTCATAATTCACTTCCTCATTTATCCTTTTTGTCTTAATTGTTTTCATGATTTGGAAATGCATCCTACATTCTTGACCCCATGGCCCAAAGGTCATCTTCAGTTCTTCAACAATTTTATTAAAAATCCCCAAAACAGACCAAACCTAGCCATCGGTTTCCATAGATATATCAAGTGACATGAGAGATCCCTCTCTGAGTTGATCAGGCTAGTGCTTCATCTCTAAAGCTGGATGAAACCATTACCTCTGTCGTTTGTCTATTCAGTCGGACATAATTTATAGAGTGCTAACATTTTGGCATTGTTGCCAAGGGACAAAATTGGAAATTTTTCCCTAGGAAGAATGACATGGTTGAGTTTTGAGGTTTGAGAGCAATAGACACTTAGGCACATATTGGCTATATTCTTTCTCTGGCGACTCCACTGATAAAAGAATCTTGAATTTCCAAAAAGTGACTCCACTCTCAATGCTTCAAGTGCAAGACAAAGACTTCACTGAAAGATAAGACCCCTTGACAGGGGCAAGGAAAAGCATCATGGAGGAAAAAAGGTACTCAAAATGGGACCTCTTCCAAAGCATTTTACTTTTCATTTTAAGTTGCCTTTACTCTTTCCTTGAACATGTCAAATGAATTTTCCTTTACATATTGAATTTTAATGATGATCATGAAAGACTTGCAATTATATTTCCTCCTTTCTAGGTTGCACATGCATACCCTCACCTTGTCGCATACCCTCTCTACGTTGCACATGCAATGACCAAGTTGATGAATACCGTGATACCCAGGAAGATGTTCCTTCCATAGTTCTTAGTAGAACATCCCCGAAGGCTTGACAAAGATATATACCCTTAAAGCTACCCCAAACCATTCATGATTTCCCTCCAAATTACTATGAGTACCTACCTATGTTTGACGGAGAATTGGATATCATCTCGGTTCAAAATCACATTCAAGGGTTTGAGCATTTTATATATTTATTCGATATTGACCATGATGATGTGTGTATGATATTTTTCTCTCAATCCTTGAAAGGAGACACCAAACACTAGTTCAAACATTTATATCTAGAAACCATCAGCTCATGGGTAGAATTGAAGAAGGTCTTTTTAAAGTTTTGGGGCAAGGATAAATCCTTAGAGCTGCAACTCATTGAGTTTTATGCCTTGAAAAGAAACAACAATGAATCTATTTCTATATTTAGTAGAAAGTTCTCTAGTGTCTATTATAATTTGTTCGAAGAAATTCAACCCTCTGAAACTACTACCATGCTCCATTATGCAACTACTCTTCATCCATATTTTTCTTTCCTCTTGATGGAAAGAATACTTGAGTCCTTACAACAAATGTTTAGTGATGCTCAGGACATTCAACACGACATCCAAGAATGTAAACCGACCCAGAATGAGGGGTTGAATGCTCAAGAACATGAAAATAAATATGAACGGAAAATAGTTGATTGGAATCTTGAGCATAGAATTGGCGATATCACAGGTCCTCTCGAAGTTTCTAATGCAAATGATTTTGAAAAGAAATATATTCCACTTGTTGAAATAAGAGATGTTGATTTAGCTTTTGATCCACCCCATGATAAGCAGGGGGATTATGGTTTTATGTATTCATTTGTAGCGAGTCAAGAAAATGAATTTGCAAATCAGTTTGTTGAATAACATGTTGATGTTCTAGGATTGTTCTTGTTATATGATATTGCATATGTTGTTGATTTACCTATATATGATGAATACCGTGATGATTGTGATGGTGACTCCTTGGAACAATCAACTGCATGTTCCGTATCAAATTTTTTTTTCAGTAGTATAGTGAAATGACTCAACCTACATATCACAGTTGCAGAGGAAAGGATATCAGATCAGCTAAAGGAGATCCCCCACCTTTATGTTTTGCTGCATTTGAGTTATTGAAAGAGAACTCTAAAATCATCATTGAGGAAAATGAATCTGTGCTTATGAAAAACCACACTAAATCAATGGAGAACAATGACAAGACATCACAACACTTTTTTCATGTGCTTGAAAACCCTATTACTTGTGATGAAATGCAGCAATCTGTTCGGGATAAAATTGAAGACAGTTTCAAATCAGGTGGGACAACCTTACCATTATGTTTGGATTCTTTCGAATTATTGAAGAAAAATATTTGTAGTATCTCAGGTCAGGAATCCTCCAGGAATGAGCGGAGTGGTGATTATAATTCTATGAACAATCACATAAAAGGTCATTCCATCTCAGATTTGCAGTCTATGTTCAGCTATTAGCCTGAAGAGGAAGAAGAAGTTTCTCCAGAAAGTATTGTTCAAGGTCATTTTCTTTCTCCCAAAATCAATATAGATTTTCAACATGAAAAATCTTTCAAAGTGTTTTCTCTTCCTTGAGAATGACATGGTGGTTCAATTTTTAAACAACATAGACATGGATGAGGATTCTGAAATTGCATCTATGGAAACTTCCATCAATGAAAAAACAAATGACATAGATTTTGAGAAAAGAAACAAATAAGTGTATGCCACTTTTCAATCATAAATACAGAAAGATAATGAAGAGGCAGTGGTTTTATTTGATTCCTTTGAAAATCATGCTTTTGAAAATGCATCCATGGGAAATCTAGACTGTGAAATAGTTCATTTTGTTGGATTTTTGCAGTTGCAAGATGATTACGAGAAGGAACTTATTTTCATTCATTCATTTCAAAGTCAAAATGACAGTCCTCAAACAAATTTCCAAAAGTTTAATGAAACAAAATCAGAATTGTTTGATGAACAAGAGGGTGCACATAATATGGCTGCCACATTTGAATATGTTCAAGAATGTATGAATGTTTTTGTTGATATGCATGGGAGAGTAGAAAAACTTATCACTTCCATTTCATTTGAAAATGTTCTCAAATCAGAAGAAATAGAGCAAGAGAAGAAAACACTTATGAAAAACGATTGCCTTTATGTTTTTGCTCATCAAGAAAAATTGACTTTTCATGGTCTCCAACATCCTATGGCCATCCTATTACAATCATGCCATCCTATTACAATCATCATTGAAGGAGGAGTTTGTTTTATTCATCAATTCAATTTTTGGATTCCACTTGTGTTTTCAACCATCATATTTTACATTTGTCTGCCTGCTTAAGAAATATGTGATCAAGAAAAAATCAGGAGGCCAATTGCTTGACTGGTTGCATTGGCACTTTAGCATCAATTGACTGAGTATTTCATCTCAGCAATATTAGAATAGATAGAAGTGTGCAAATAACCTTGTCAGTCAAGAATTTTTCAGTTTTATTTTTCTAGTACTAGATACAGTCAGTTTTTAATAATATACTTGAACATCCAGCATACAGTTGGAAGCAGTGCACAGGGATTTGTTTTCAATCAATGCTAGTGTTTTGGGAGTATCCCAATGGATAAGGAATTGGTTCTACAAGTTCTTTGCTACCTCCCTGGGAGGATAGCATCCCCAGTCGGATCCAATGTTATCACCTTAAAAACATTTCATGTCGGGATCTAAAAATTTCAAAAATTTAGAGAAATGCTATACCACAGTAGAGGCGTGATAGTTTAGGGGGGTTAGATATGTCCCACAGAATATAGAAAAATATAGCAGAGGCGGGAAGGGAGTAGCTCGACGGACCATCGATTTTGAAGAATCCTAGATCCACAGTTGAGGCCCACATCGAGCCAACAAATATCACAAAACTTAATGTCGTGAAGGAAGACCAGGGAAAACCATTATGGTTTTGATGGGGAACATGTAGTGCTCTTACACATGCATCAGTGCATACAATGGATTTCCCAAATCCAATTTTCCCATGACTTCAATGAAACATGGTTTAAAATGTCACATAAATAACTTGTGGGAAGGATGGCAATTGGTCAAATCACCCCACATCACTAGTCGAGGTACTTTCCCAGATGATGTATCAAAAGGATGTCATCACATAACTAACTTGAAACTCATCATTATAAATGGATTGATGAAGCGTGGAACACCAACGTACTATGATAGTAATTCGTGATTAAAATGAAAAGACTATCAAATCTTATATATGAAATCATTTTATCCTACTCTGGGAAATTGCCATCTTATGCATAAGAAAAACAAGCTCTACTTGTGTTGATTTCCCAAGTCCTGTAAATTCAAAGGGTGGCCAAATCGTGGTCTCATCAAAGTATGAAAGGTATGGATAATACTCATGAAACAGTGTCTAGCATGACTAGGTTCTCAACTAACGTGCCAAGCAAGTCAATAATTAAGAATAAAGATGGGTCTTGCAGATACTGGCAACTAAATTTCATACCGAACCTGCAATTGAGACAGATTCGTGGGTCAAATTAAACCCCGTTATGAGGGATCTCATCATAAATGAGCACGCAAACAACACCTACCATCCAGCCGCAAAGAGGAAGAGGAGAAAAAGGTGGAGGATGGAGGCGAAAATCGAGATGACAGAGAGCGTTGGAGAAAATCTCGCTTGGTTGATTACCTTGGAAGAGGAAGTCTCCAAGCTGAGGTAAATCCTCAGGTAAATTTAGGTGTATTTAAAAACGTTTTGGATATATCGTGGCTTAAGAAAAGGAAGTCCTGATATGACAGACCAGTTACTAATGGTCCGTTTAAATAGTATAACTATTCTTCCTTTTTGTAACTCGTATCAATTTTAGAATTATGAGGAAGTCAGAACGTTTTAAATTCCACAAAAATTCCTCTGTATGTGTATGGTCTTAAGAGTATAGAAACATGGAGAAAGGAGGAGGCTACCCTCTGTATAGGAAAACTTTGTAAATCTCTGGGGCTGGAATGAATACATGGATGCAAAGGTAGATTTCAGACTTTTTATGAAAAGATTATAATCGGTGGTGTTATGACTCTCGTTTTCTCTCATAGTGTGTGATTCCTGTTATTCTGCATTTCATTTTTTCTTTCCTCTATCTAAATTGAGAAATTAAAAGTCCAGAACTCATTATTCAATGCTCTCAGCTTGGTGATTTAGACTATGTTTATTTCTTCTAAACCATTTTAGAATTCATTACTATAATTCTCTGATAATATTTGTGTGTTTCTTTTCTTCTGATACCATCTAAATTTTCAAGTATAAACTCAAAAGTCACTTCCTCATTTAGCCTTTTCCTCTTAATTATTTTCATGATTTGGCAATGCATTCTACATTCCTGACCCCATAGCCAAAAGGTCATCTTTAGTTCTTCAAAAAATTTATTAAAAACCCCCAAAATAGACCAAACCTAGCCATCGATTTCCATAGATATATCAAGTGACACAAGAGATCCATCTCTTATTTGAGCAGGCTAGTGCTTCATCTCTAAAGCTGGATGAAACGATTACCTATTTCGTTTGTCTATTCAATTAGATAGAATTTGTAGAGTGCTAACATGAAGAATCCTCACATTGTCTCCCAGCCATGGATTAAGAAGCTCACAGAGTCCACGATACTGAACGTAATGAAGATTCCCCATTTTGGCCGACATCAAGAGGTTAACACTTGCATTAAACTCCTCTTGTCATGCTATCATGGTGGATACCTATGGCTCGATAGGCGGACTACTATGGATCTGAGGTTGATCCACTTAAACATAGAATTGCAAATGCAGAGACCTGACCCTCAGCAGTTCTACCTATGGAAGACCTTAGATCACTTCCTGGCACAGTGCATTAAGGAGGCATACAAAGAATTTGAGAAGTGAAAGAAAGGATACAAGGTAGCCTCTATCTAGGATGGCATAGTGCGAATCACTTTCCAACTTATAGATGGAAAGCTCATAAGAAAGAATCTCCCCATGCAGGTCACCGGGTTCATGGTGGACCTCACAGGAAAATGCATGGAGGGGATGTAGATGAATTGGGTGAGTTACCTCGTCAACGAGCTTGAGAAAGACTTCCGTGAAGCACATGATCATGGATACGAGTTCCACTTCAGTTGGCTTCTTGTCCTAATTGCATTTGTCGCTTGGAAAATTCCCGAGGGATCAACCTTTCCATAGATTGAACCATCGGAGCCATTGGTCGTGAGTTTTTGTTGATGGGCGTAAGTTACTCACCGTCAAATGGAAGGTTAGATATGGATAGAGGTTGTCTAATTATCCCAAGTCGTTTGGAATGATCTGACCCGATGGGTTTAATGGCTCCATTAGCCAACTGGGGTCCTAAAAATAGTAAACAAAATAAACTAATCTAAATCTATGACCTTAACAATTGATATGCTAATTACAAATGTTTATCTAAAAATGTGAATATACAAAATGATTATAAACAGTTTATATACAGTTTACAAGGTTTGCATGAAATCTTGCAAAAATGATTTTTTGATAATGTTTTTGAACAAATCAAATATGAAAAACACTTCTTTTTGGGTTTTTAAAGATATTAAACAATTAAATACTAAATGAATACGATTGAAACAATGACACAAAACCATTCAAAGCTAATTAATGCAATCATGATTTCATTCATAAACAACTCTAAATAAAATAAAACAATGCATCTACTAACCTCTAACTGAACATTCATCAAAATCTAAATTCCTTTCCTACATTGTATGAGCTCCTATTTGTCTTGTATTAAGAGGAAACCTATGATGTGGACAAATATAAATCTTCCTGAAGAAATTCAAGAAAGTATTTCACACATTTGGAGTGAATTTAAAACAACAGAAAAATAACCAATTAATATCCTGTGATTTCAAGATAATCAATAGTAGAGGATGAAAGAAATCTCAGTCCTAGACATTGATGTTATCAATCATTTAATAACATAAGTAAAGTCAAAGATAATCAAATAATTGATTGATCACATGTGCAAATGGAATCAACATAGCATGGACAACATTTAAATATTTAGCGATATGAAACATTATATGATGACAATACTAAAGCTAAATCAACCATAATAATATCTCATAACACAGAAGT
>JASDQU010244765.1:56513-66716 GCA_032191745.1 Picea mariana | reverse complement strand
ATCAATCATTTAATAACATAAGTAAAGTCAAAGATAATCAAATAATTGATTGATCACATGTGCAAATGGAATCAACATAGCATGGACAACATTTAAATATTTAGCGATATGAAACATTATATGATGACAATACTAAAGCTAAATCAACCATAATAATATCTCATAACACAGAAGTAATAGGAGAATACAATGAGAAAAACATTGCACAGTTCACACAGGACTAAAGACAACAAAAAATTATTTTTCCCATATCACTTCCACAGTCATATGTCCATCCTGTAATCCAGAAAATGTTGTCTTTACAACTAAACAACAATCACTATTTAAACCTATCTTGGATCAATAATGTCTTATCATACAAGATAGAGGGTAATCCCAAAAAATTAGATTGCTTTACAAAAACAGGATAACAAAGGAACACTCCTGAAGGAGTTCATTCATCAAAATTAATTACATAAATGGAATTGTTTTATCAAACAAAATGAGAAATTAGTAAGCCATGCAGTGCATAATCCATGATTTCTTCTCTTTGTGAACATCATCATAATTGTTTTTCTCCTGAAAATGATAAAACAAAATTGAATTTTAGATAACAATACAAAATAACATTTACAAATAGACTCACTACAAAATAGTGAGATTCTGTAGCTAGTCTTAAATTAACAATAAAATCTATCTATTTTATTTTTCCAACAAAATTAAATCAAAGAGAATCAAAACATTTTTTACCATTTCAGAGATTAGACAATGAAGCATCTGATAAGTATGAGTTAATGATGGCATTGGAATTTGTTGTGTTCTTGATAATCAGATTACCATATCGTTTACACCTTTTGTTTTCCCTGTTAGCATTAGATCAAACACATGCTTTTAATTCTTGATTTTCCCTTTCAGGCAAGTATTTTCGAGCTTCCATATGTTTTAACTGTGCTTGGAGATAGGGTATATCCTTGTAGTATCATTCAACCCAGTCAAGACAATTTTCCTAGTGTACAGGTGCTATGATAGGTAGAGGTTGAATATGTTTTGTAGAGGGTATTTTCGTTTGTTATACAACTTGCTTCAAATTGTGGCGTATACCAGTGAATCCTTCTTGATTTTTTAGGAACGGAGGTAGATCATAAACAAAATCATATTGTATATCTTTAATACCAGTTTCATTTTTGAGGCACTGGTCACCTAAATCTTCTCAGGCAATAAATTCATTGATCTCATCATTGGACAAGTGATCATTGACCTCGATCACTGGGATCGAGCTCAGATGATCTTGCTAGCGATTTCTCAAATTTCTAGATATTAACCTGCCTGGTCTCTTGTTTAGAAAAATTAAATCCAAATTACTATGTCCCTTATATTTGCGATTTTTCTTAACTATCGATTTGTTCAAAACACCCTGGGCTGGCTCAATAGTAGGAGCAGAAGAAACCCCATCCTAACACATCTATAACCTCCTCTAATGAATTTCTGGGCATGAGATCATATCATGGATTTTTTCCCAAAGGGTTTTGAATAGAAACAAAGTTTTGTTATATGGTTGCATGATCTTCATGTGAATCAACACCTTGATTTTCAGTAGTAGGGTTACAGGGACTGGGGTTTGTATTGAAATGAAAAAGCAATTCTATTGTATTCTTGGGTAGGGTGAATTTGTTTTTACACAGGAAATATTCCCAAGTATCCCCAGTCTTAGTTAGGTGCGACAACAATAGAATTTGAATAATACCATGGTGAAAAAGACTTGACAGTGGGTTAAAATTTTGTTTCTAATAAAGTTTAGACATTTTATGCAGGCTCATAAACACATAGAAAGGCATGTTTAACTTGAACCCTAGAAAAATCATCAACATGACGATGTGATATAAGAAAACTAAGCCATACCTACCCTCACAAGTTATGAATTGCTTAATAATTAGAAGCAATTCATGCCATCAGGGTTTTATGAGAGTAATTGGTGTACCTTTTCGACAACCTTTCAATTTCTTAGAGAACATAAGAAAATTCCTAGGAACACCTTCAAATTTGGTGTTTTTGAACCATCGTTCTCCCTCCTGTGCCATTCTTGTAACATGTTCTATAGAATCCTTGATCACTTCAAGTTGTATATCCCCAATCTTAACTTTCGAGCCATCAAATGGCTGAGTGAAATCCTATGCCACTTCTAGGTTGTAACCCTCAAAATTTCTAATAAAAACATCCCAGCCATGTGCCACCATATCGCCTATGGAATCATCATGAGGGAGGAGGGCTTGTGGGCCATTGGGTTCAATTATTACCATGTGAGCCATGGGTGCTATCACATAGACACAATAAATGAAATGAGAGGTAGGCTTCACTTTCCAATACACAAATAGTAGGAAGAGGTCTGTAAAATTGGGAGAGGCTTGATGCTTAAGGATTCGGGAGGCTATCATACTTGGAAATTTGAGCTTTGAGTGGCTAAGAACCAGAGGACACGCAGGCTTGTAAACCACTCTGCACAATGAACACTAATCCCAAACCATTACCACTTACCTACTCGAATAATGAATGTGAGTTTGAATTATGCAGAAAAAAAGGATGATGTGGAATTGTAAGTATGTTAGAGTTTTACTAGGGTGATAGGATTGTGATACCACTAGTAAAAGAAAGATGCATATTTCAAATTTTAACCCAAGGTTCTGCGCAATTAAGTAAATCAAATGTAAAAATCATATAATCAACCATAGATGAGGCTCAATTATATCTCCCAAAGTGAATAAATCAATGGCAATGGATCAATCAATTAGCTTACAAATTTTAATATTTATTAACATATATATTCCCTTTAGGTGTAATCCCTTTAGAAAAAGAAACAAAGAAATCATAAACTGTAAAATGATTACCCAAGAAAAAATTGTGTTCTAATTTCATGCTTTCAGTCATGAAATTAAACAAAACAAATGATAGATTAAAAACAAAAAAATCTTATATTCAGGTAGGCCAATGAACCTCCTTAAATCCAAAAGATGGACAAGTTTGTAAGGAGAAGGGGGAAACTATAGAAAATTTGTATCCCTTGGTGATGACTTTTATTATGATAAAATTTGACAGGAATTGTTGTCTGCCAACAATGGCGACACGCTGGGCGAAGCAGTTATCTTTGCATCACCAAAACTTCATATCAGGGGCACATATGACTTAGCAATAAATTTTAGAGACAGTTAAAGACAGATCAATAATTTCAACAATAACTCGTAAGAAATAACACAGTCATAGTATTGGATGCATTTCTATCCAAATATTGTAATATGGTATCTTGTTTTGATCACAGTGACAATGATGTTTATACAGATGACTCCAATACCGTTGACAGGGCCACTGCTTCTAGAAGGTGTCCATAGCCTCAACAAGGATGTAATTTAACCCACTCTGGTACCTCTATCCTTTCCAATATTCATCTATTTATTATGAAAGCATCCTGACACATGATCAATTTAAAAACATACCTGAGGATATTCGAAACCCGACATCGCTTCCCTACCAGCAGGCCTGTTCAATACCTCGATGAAGCTGTCTTGGTATCATGTGTGCATTTACCCGCTACCATTAGACTTGTCCAGTGTCCCGATGGTTTTACACATAACTAACACACATTGTAGTGCTTCCAACTCTCTAATTTTTTTTTATAAATTTCTAGAAACTTCATGACATTAAGAGAGAAAGGTGATACTAAAGATCTCATAGTCTAGTAATGAAAGTATTGATCATTTAAGAATTGTTTTTCTATTCTCATGACTTCCATCATGATTTGGACAATTATATTTCTCTTAAGAAATCGTCTCTGGGATGGGGAAGCACATTGAGTTGTCCTCATTAAAACAGAGACAGTGTTAGAAGTTTTTTAAGGATAATCCTGTCTTCCTGTGATTTTAATGAGAAACTAGAAAAAATAGATGGACAGAAACTTACTTCCAGCCAACTCATATCCCTTCATTGCCAAAACATGTGCTGAACAACTCTTCGGAAATCCTCTTGTGTCAAGGCCCACGTGCCATAACCCATTACTGCACGCGTGTGCATGCTGGCTGGCTCACTACAGCCGGCGTGTACCTAACAAAGCATGAAAAAAGGAAAGTTGTCGACGGAGAAAAAAGCTATGGGTCAGTTAACTGAAACTCCTAGCCATGCATGGTCGAGGGTTCATCCAAAACCCTAGCTCCTTCTAGCCTATAAAAGAAGGGCTAGGGGTACCATTTGGAGGAGGAAAAAATATAGAGAAGAAACTATGCCCATTTACGTAATCCATTGTCCCAACCCTTTATCCTTTCCTCATGCCAAAGGAGATTTAACGCAAAGCAGTTGAAGAACAGAAGAAGAGGATCCCAGGATCAAGTTCAAGGAGTGGTGGCCGGTCTCAGCTTTGATTGTAAGTTGATTCATTTTCAGTAATAAAAAGAATACTTTTCCCGTCCCAATGTATGAATTGTCTATGATTTGATGAATTTATGCTTGATTTCTAACCCTTGAGTAGAGAAGTAGCATGCATGCATAGTTGTTATTTGTCTTGATTGCAAGTTATCTGTGGAAGGAGCAACGCAAGCAAGTGGTCAAAGCGCAACGGAGGATCTGCATCGAACGCCGGTGATAAGGTTGGTGGTTCTCTTCATGCATTTACTATGAAAGGGGGGTTTTAATCTTGGGTTGTATGTTAAAAAGTAATTTATTTTCTGTCAAAATCTGCATGCAAGTCTGACCCTAGTTTGCTAGTCCGTAGGGTATTTTTCCCAACAACAGAGTTGGCGACCATACTAGGAAAGATACTCTTTAGGGTTTCTATATTTATTTAAAGTTTTTGGGTAGTTTAAAAGATTAGATTTTCTATTTCTTTGCCTATCTTTTTTTAAGGTCTAAGCTAGCAGGGAGCCTGGTTCTTTATACTAGTTTTCTCTGATTGTTGCTTGACAGTAGTTATCGGGACACACAGAGATACACACAGTCTGCAAAAGTCCTGCACACGTGTACCCACGCCCTATCCTCTTACAGCCCACATGTGAACTCTAGTTGTAGAGATAGCAGTAGCATGTAGGAGTTCAGAGCACTTTAGAGGTAGTCCTCCTCTTCCCTGTCGGAATTATACATTCTCAGGGAGTTTTCTGGAATCATGTCTGAGTCTTGCTGGTTCATAGTCCTGTCTCAAATTTCTTTTTTCGCCTTATTATTCCTTGCATTATTTTTTCTTTTTTGTTAGAAAAAGCATCCAAGCCTTCAAGGGACTCTGGTTGTCAATACCAGAGGCATCTTCTTGGTCTGGAATGCCTGTTTTTATCTTTGTCTTGGAAGTTATACATACACGCGGCCTGTACAAGGTCATCCCACGTGTACACGCATCCTGTTTCAACTCAGCACGCGTTCGCACGCGTGCTGTTTTAGTGACAGTAGCATGCTTGACAGGCTACCTTTTGTTCAGGGTGGGGCAGTCATCCCCTCCTTTGATGAGAAGTATTCCTCTTAGGTGTTTGAGTCTAGGGTTGAATAGTCAGTAGGTTAGGTCATCTTACCCTTAGCCTACTTTTTCTCAGTTGATAGTTGAACAAAAAATATAAAAAAAAGTATTTTTCTTTATGGTTTTTAGGAAAGCGTAAGAGTCTTTGTTTCTTTATTGCCATTGTGTGCCTTTACTCTGATTCTTTGCGATCTGTGATTTAAGCCATAATTTTTCTTTCTTGGTTTTGTGCTTGTCGGTATTTTCCCTTTGTTGCTTTATTAGAACTTAAATAATAATACAAAAAAAACTCTTTTCATTTTCTTCTTTGTTTGAAGAGTGTGTTTATGCATCATGAGCTAGGGAGAAGTCTTTCATTTCGTAAGTTTTTTCAGTGCATTTAGAGCATAAGTAGCTCGTAGTCGAGAGAAATCCCTTTAAGTTTGTTGTATAAAATCTTAGAAAAATTGAAAAGAAAAAGAAATCTTTCTTTGTGAAAAGTTGTTGAAAATTTTGCATTTAGAAAAAGTCTTTTGTTTCCAGTTTTTTTAATTCATTTTTTATTTCGTCTTTACACACCATCAGTTTCACCTCCATACCCCTTGACATAATAAAAATCCTTAAAAGCAACACTAATCTTAAAATCTACTAGACTTGTATGTTTGTAGGGTTCACAAACTAGTTCAAGATAAGGGCCTTGAATTAGGTTGGAGAGGAAACTCTTCAAGGCCACTCAAAACCAAACATTAGAGTTTGAGGTAGGGAGTGTCTAAGTCCAGTTTCGTGGAAGTTATCTGGGACCCCCCTCTAACATAGGGGATAAACACGAGGTCGCGTGCAGAAAGGTAGCGGAGATAACCCCTCCAAATCTGTACCAATCGTAGTGGAGAACACATATCGAGGGCTTGTTTTGGGATTCCATCCTTTGCATTTGCCACGGGGCTTCGTGGGTCTCGAATCCATTCGAGGTCCTCAGTTGTCTTCCAGACCATTTTCTCTTGATACCCTTGACAATTTTTGGGCTTGATACCCTGCTCATTGTGGTCTATTCGACTTTCGACTGTACCCACCTGGTGACTGTTCGCATGCTGGCAACCTAGTTGCCAATCTTTTTAGGGACATACACGGGTGACTGCAGGGGTATACTATGGTACCTAGGACAGACATCGAGCCATTCTTTGAAAATTATACCTGGAGGGTGATTCTGTGTTCGATTTTCACTTGCACAAGTAAGTTTCTCTAGTGTTGGTTGTTGTAATTGTTCTTCCAACTAGTTAGTGATTGCTTGTCTTATCTCTTAGGGGATTCTTTTTAGTGTGTGTTACTTTTGAACATGTAGAATACCCTAGTGTGTCTTGGATATTCTCACACAGTGGAGGATATCGATCTCCACCAGTCACGAAGGCTTCTGGGCCTATCGCCGGTTACATTGAAGCCACCCCCGCCACCATTAAGGCGGAAGCTAGACCAACAAGGGTCTTTCGAAGCGACCGGGTTACAAACCTTTGTGCCCGAACAACTCCTAGAGGAATCAACTGCCAATATTGGCTCATTTGAAACCCCAACCACTAATATCTGGGCATTGTTTACTGCACCAATCCAATTTCACGAATGCCAGACAGTGCCTCACACAGCTATGGAAACAAACGTTGTTACTTCTTCTGGGAATTCTTCCATTCCCACAATAGTTACTACCACAGGAGAGGCATCTCCTAACTTGTCATCATCGGTCCAAGCCACCATGGTCTCGGCCGAAACTATGTCACACAGTGGACCGAACCTGTCTATGGTGGCGACCACAACCCCCTTCACACCTAGTGCGATAGGCCCTTCGTTCTCATACGGTATGCCTAGTTCAGGTACAAGTCCTGCACTCACTCACTCCACTTTACAGACATTGGGTCTGGGAGCAGAGAGCTCTAACGCTCCTCTGCAAGGTCAAATTGGGGGAACTCTTGTCCCTTTTAACACTTTTCCTTATGCCGGAGGTCATATCCCTCCTTTGTCCCCTTCTCTTGGTGGTCCGCACCAGCAGTCCGCCGGGAAGAATGCACTCACTAGTTTATTTAGAGCTGGGATTCAAGGAACACTTGTGCACATTATGCCGATAGGTTTATCACCATTTGTTTGGAATGGGACGTTTGGTAACAACACTTTCTCATCCACTGCTTTCCCATCTGGGGGCGCTCCCATTTTTTGACAGTCTACTCCTGCGCAGGGTACTATTCTTGCACAGGGGGCACATATAACAGGACCTTGGAACTCAGAAAAAGGATCCGTTCCCTCCTCTGGAATGTCATTTTGGGGTAGTTCTTTCCACAGTCAATGGAACCCTGGACAGACTACTATGCCTCTCCCATCAGGACCGACACGGGGTAATCCTTCCCAAAGTCCTTCAAACATGATGCATGACCAACACCCTATGTACTTTATGGGAAATCAGCTGATGATGTTTCCACAGATGCAAAATCCTTACGCTGGTCAGGGCCATGGTTTCTACCAGAATCCGGACCAGCAGCCAAACTTTTCCTGGCAACCTGGTGCTAGTCAAACTCCAGGACCCTTTTTCCCAGGTTATCAACAGTAACCCAAACTACCATTCCTGGCGACTTTACACTTGCCAGATTTGACAAGGTTGTTAAATGATCCTATTTTTCACGATCCGCGTTGGCCTCCTATGCCAACGAAGTTGCCTTCAGACATTCCAAAGTTCGAGGCCAAGCCTAAGGAAGATCCAGGTGATCATGTGACTACCTTCCACATTTGGTGTTCATCTAACTCATTGAAAGATGACTCCATACAGTTGCGATTGTTTCAACGTACTCTTATCGGGAGTGCCGCGAAATGGTACATCAAGCTCGATCGCTCAAGATACTCTTCCTTTGGTGAACTGGTGATGGCCTTAACCATTTCCAGTTACCTATGAGATACGACGCTAGCACAGAGCTGCTCGCCAATTTCGAATAGACAACTGCAGACCATATCTTTTATCATATCTGAGAGTGGAGACACCGGAAGAGTCTAATCAAAGTACCAGTCCCACCAGCGTTCCTGCTAGAGTGGTTCCTTAAGTCTTTGGTCCCACAATTATCCAAATATGTCGCGACTTTCAGAGTTTTCTCCAAAGAAGATGCCATCATGAGGGATCAACAGTTTGAGCTCATCTATTCTCAGTCTAGTTTATTATACAACATCCTGCCGGATGCACCACGATCGATACTGGATAAAACTAGACAGAGAGCTAGACCACATGCCGATGGTATTGTTGGTTCATCACAAACCAAGCCCGCTGAGCAATTGACAAAACAATTGCAGCAGTTATCTATACAACACACAATGGCTAGCCAGACTACTTCTTTGGCTGCTCCTCCTACCCAAACGTCAGAATTACACTTCGTGTAGTCGACTAACCCAAAGGCCACCCAGTAGCCTGAAGAGAAGAAAAAACAACGAAAGAAGGGTAAGGGGGATAAAAACCCCACTGATAATGCTGGTGGGGACACTACAGAAAAATGGAAGGTGAGGTATCCTTGCAACTTGTGTGTGGAAGACCACCTGACCCATCTTTGTCCTCGACTTGCAGAGGCCCAAAAGTTTGTCACACAGCAACAACAGGCAGTGTTGACTAATCCTTTTCAACATGGGCAAAATTTAACTCAAGCCTCTACAAGTACATAAGGGGGAAGCCAAGAAACCTGCCCTCCTCCAAACAATCCCTCATCCACGAATGTATATATGGTTAGGGGTGATGCTTTCATAATGACTAGAGCGCACGACTATAGTAAAACAAGCGCTTCTGAGAAGGGTAAAGAAGTTGAGCTCCCATCTCTTCCTCTACATATTGAGAAGACGTTGGGAGAAACAATGACATGCATTCCAAAGGGTCCATTTAAGAAAGCTTCTTACAACCCAAATGCAAGGGCCACCCAGAATTACTCTATGGTGGAGGATTTATCACAAACCCCTTGTGCGATGTCTGCTTTGGACGTCCTCCAAAGCTACCCTGCTCAGAGGAAAGCCTTGTTAACAACTTTGGGATCTACTGAGAATTGTAGTCTAGGTACCATCATGTTAGATACAACCGACTTAAAACCTTGTCTGCCTTACCACGTATCATTTCAGATAGTAGTGGCTCATCCCATGAAAACTTTTACATGGAATATATTTTGCACGGTAGTCGACGAGGGCGCCTCGACATGCGTTATGTCGTTAGCATGTTGTAAGGCCATTGGCCAGCCCACTTTGTCTCCATCACCTACTCTCCTCACTGCTTTCGACGGTCATTCTTTTTGACCACATGGCATCGTTCCTTATTTCCCTGTGCAGTTAGGAGGGAAGACCATGTGTGTCGAAGTAGAGGTAGTCTATGCTCCCCTTGACTATAATCTCTTGTTAGGATGGAGTTGGACTTATGCTATGCATGTTGTGGTTGCTACATTTTTCTGAGTCTTGTTGTTTCCACACAAGGGCCGGATAGTGACCATTGATCAACTGTCTTTCTCCAGACCTGACCTAGCTTTGGGGGAATCCACGGTTCCCATGATTGATAATCCTCAACCAGGTTTCGTTAATGTAGGATTTGGTTTGTGCCCATCCTTGATGGATACCTTCAATTACCCACCTCCTCATGACGATGTCAATTTTATATCTAATCACCATAAGGTTGAGATTTTTCAAGTTTTGTCGTTTCGCACGACTTACTTTGAGGATCCTTTGATTCTTCCTTCCCCATTAGCCACGATGGTTGAGACAAGGCACCCCAA
>JASDQU010244764.1:42674-63308 GCA_032191745.1 Picea mariana | reverse complement strand
AAAAGAAAAGGAGGTACATTCTTGCGAGTACTTAGAGTAGTAGCTTGTGGTTTCTTACTCGCAGTTTCTAATGCTACTTTATCTACATTATTTACATTATTTACATTATTATTTACAGGAGTTACAGGAAGGCTTCCTTTATCTTGAGGATCAGGATTTTTTTAGTGGGAGTCTTTTGCGGAACTTTGCTTTGCACAACCTTGTTACCATTTGAATTACCATTCTTGCCATTTTCTGAAATATTTTGCAACATCTTCTGTAACAAAAATGGAAACTTCAACAAATCATAAATAGAAATGTTAGCCCTTAATTTTTTTAGATCTTCAACAACATCATAATCTAATTTAGGGTCGACATTACTCTGTTTATTTTCTGCTGATTTAGACGGCTTTGGAGGTGAAGTTGTAGTGTTCTCAGCAGGAGTTTTATTTTTTGTCTTACTCCTAGTGTTGTAAAGGTGAACAATCTCGAAGTTAGATTGAAAGATACTATCCGAGAAGTGTCCAAAGATGTTTGGAGAAGACTCTTCTTCTTGAACTGTTTCCTGCTCGACTTCCTCCTGAGGGATTTCAGGAGGCATCAAGTTATCTTGGGCTTCTAGAATTGTCTGAATATCACATTGCAAACTTTCTAGGTTCAAGCCTTCGGGGTTTGGATTAGGCTGGTTGGTTGGAAAAGGATTTTGGAAAGGAGGTTTGTAGGGTCCTTTACTTGAGGAATCTTCTTCAGTCGACCTTTTTAAATCTATAACTTAATTAGACAATTTTTGTACAATTTTAGTTAAATTTTCCAAATCAGAGTTTTCAGGTTGTGTTTTTCTTTGTGTAGGTCTGGGGAGAATTTAAATCTTCTTTTGGGAAGAAGAAACAATCTCAGTTTCGTTGCTAGAAGATTCCTTAAGGATAAGTATATCTTTTTCAATCTGGGTAGCCTCTTCGAAGGCTTCTAATAACGTGTCCTTTTTATATCGTTTAACCCAAATAGCTATACTTTGATGTAGAGCTTTAGTGTAGTAAGCTATTACAAGACTCTCAGCAGGCATAGAATCTGCAGGGATTCGATTTTTAAGCGTCAGGAATCTTTGATTAAAATCTTTAACTTTTTCTTTTAGGTTCATTTTTAAGCTCAAAAGGTCCATGACTAAGACTTCCGGAGGTTTACCATCTCTGAATTTTTCCAAAAAACATGACTCAAACTTTTCCCAAGACACTATGGTATGAGGCTGTTGGGCAAAGTACCAAGTGGACGCATTACCCTCAAAAGTATAAGGGAACAACCTACAGACAACATCTTCATGTTCAACATTGTGAAGTCTGATGGCTAACATAAATTTTTTGATATGATCTTCAACTATCTGTTTTGAATCGATATCAAACTTAGGAAGCCATTTCTCCAGGTGCTTAGGTAAAGGGTGCTGGGCTATAGGTACAGCTACAACATCCTGGTCCAACCAGGTTCTAGCAATGTATTTCTGATTTTCCATTGAGGTAGTGGGTGTGGAAGGCTGAGAAGGTGAGTTTCCTTCGTCTGAAGAGGAATATCCTCCAGAAGAGGAAGGAGATGATGGAGGTGGTGAAGGAGGTATCCCAGATCCTCCTGCAGCATGATTTGTGTTTGGATCTGTAGGATCACAGTGAGGTTAGTGTCACCTAACTATTCTCTGATATCAGAGAAGTCTAAAGGTTGACCCCATGAACGGTTTGGTTGCCTCAAACTGGCTAAGGCACTATGTTTTTTAATAAGAGATTGGTGGACAATCTCTTCCAAGTCACCACCTATAGGATTAGGGGTTGCTGGCTCAACTGTGATCTGCGGATCTTCGGTTGAAATAGTTGTTGTTTGAGAGGGAATATTATCTTTTGAATGGCTTCTAGTCGCTATAGGTGAGCGATTAGGGGGGGCAGGAGTCTTGCGATCGCCTCGTGCCATTAATTAAGTTCAGGCCCTCCTTCTAGCGCCATTTGTTGATGGNGAATATTATCTTTTGAATGGCTTCTAGTCGCTATAGGTGAGCAATTAGGGGGGGCAGGAGTCTTGCGATCGCCTCGTGCCATTAATTAAGTTCAGGCCCTCCTTCTAGCGCCATTTGTTGATGGGCGAAAATGTTTGTCCATCAATTGAGAGAGTGGAACCCGTCCGGGGTTGTCTAAATAACCCAAGCCGTTTGGAATGAACCACTCTGACGGGTTTAACGGCTCCGTTGGCCACCCTAAGGTCCTAAGAAAACCAAAGAGGAAACTAACCTAAACTAACTAATCTATCTAAAACAAATAAAACTAACTAAACTAACTAAAACTAACTAATGAAACAAACTAAACTAACTAAAACTAACATAAAACAAATAAAACAAACTAATACACTAATCTAATTAAAACAAACTACTAAATTAAACTAAAACTAAATATAAACTACTCTAACTATTATATATACAATCTACTAACTACTATTACACTAACTCTAATAATTAGTCGTCTAACTACTACTTGAATTGCAGTTTATTCACAAAAATACAATATACACAACTTGCAGATTTTAATAAAACCTGTAAAACTCATTTGATTTCTGCCCTAAGATAGCTAGAGACATATTTTTGATTTTATGATTTTATGAATAAGAAATAAAACTTACTGAAATTAAACGATCTAATATATTTACTGAAATTAAACAATCTAATATACTAATTCTAGCTATAAATCTAACTAAGCTAATATCTGAATTGAACTGCTAATATGACAAACTAACCTGGAAACGCTCCTAATTTTCCCTGTGTGTGATGACTTCGAAGCTGGTCAGAGGAAGTAAACTCGCACCAGTTAGTCCAAAAGGCTTCTCGTAAACGATAGGTTGTGCTGCTCTTTGAGTTGTTTACAAGACAAACAAGACATAAAAAATCATAACAATTATATGATTTATAAATCTCTGCAATAAGGGAAACCTGTTATGCAAAAACTTATATTTTATAATTCAACTCATGAAGAAGAGAAATCTGCCATTCACAAATTGAATTAAGCAATTGCTATGTTTTTCAAACACTTGGAAGAAATCAGATATGGATTACAGTGATTAAATTAAATCATTTGCACATGATTAAGATAGCTAAAGTAGTCATTAACCAGATACAAATTCATATACACAACAAGAAACAAAATATTGATATAATGAGAAGCTAAAGCTGTAACAAAACACCAAATTCTGCCTCAGTCTGTATTAAAACTCCATATCCTTGTTCTCCCACAAATGAGGATGTTTATTATTACAAAAATGATAGGTATTTATAAGTCTCTCCACAGGGTAAAACATCCCTGTGGATAATATCAAATTGTTTTACATAATCTGGGAGATATCCCAAAATCCACTAAACTAGGAAACTAAAATGCAAGTGAAATATTTCAAATATCCCCTAATTGCTCATCAAATCCATTGCAAGTTCAAATTTATCTGCAATAGACCAAAAATAACAAGTTAGAAAGGTATTTCACCAATAAAACAATAAGAACTTGATTCTACAGACTTAGCTACAGAATCCTCTGATTCTGTAGCTAGTCTAAAATAGCATACAGGATCATAATAGAAATCAAATCAAATCTTTTTAAAAGAATCAAATCCAAAAAAAATTAAAAACGAATCACTAATGATTCAAATGACTTTATCATTCAAATTAAACAAAATCAAAAGTGATTCAATCGAAAACAGGGGTAAGAATACTCGGTTTTTCTTTTACCATAAAATCGGGTCAAACAGTAACAAGATTGTTTCATATCAAATGAAATTAAAAGTGAGTCATATCGTGGGTGATATGATCTAATCCAACACAATCATAATCCATTCGTTATGGCTATAATAATGTAGCATAAGATTCATGTTGTTTTAATTAAATACAAAGATGGAAAGACTGTTAGGATTGTGGGTAAATAAAACATTCATACAGCATCAACCAAAATTCACCATAGATTTCGATCGCTGAGCGTTACACAATCAACAGACAGGATCAAATAGTGATCACAACCTTCATCAGATCGACAGAAGTGATAATCGTAAACTGGGCAACAATCGAAACAAATCGTGATTGAGTTAAATATAGAAACAAATCGTGAACCTGGATATAGTCACTTTCATTCCTCAAATCAAATTTAAACAGTATATTCATTGCAATATGAATCGAACTAATAACATGGTGGAGTAAACCAATGCAAATCAACCGACTGGGTATAACTGTTATGATTCGTATCTATTCATGATTTGGGTGCATATAAAATAGAATCATATTAAACATAATCCAAACTGTATTCGAGCTGGTCGAAAGTCATATGTAAATAAAACCGTAACAGTTAACCATATCACAATTGTCACCAAACATAGCATATACATTATAATGAAATCAAAACGAAATGTGATTGTGTTCAGAATCGAATACGAGAAACAGCTTGTGTTTATAATAGATACCAACGACTTCAATCGATAGCAGAGCATCCAATTTAAGCTAAATCAAACCAATCAAATCCATACCATGATCAATCAAATCGAAGGAAATCCAATCAAAGCTAAACTGGAAAATGAAATTCGATTTATCAAAACAAAAATATGTACATAATGTGACAGAGAAAATCCACGCTGTAGATAGAACTATTCAAAGAATTCGAATTCGTTATATAAACAAATGATAGAACATACCAGTGAGGCCGCTATCATGCCAACTTTGAATTCACGACCGTTGTAGCTGGCTCCACATTTTTAAACAAAATAGAGCCTGTCGTCCTCTGTTTCTTATCAGTGGATTGCAACTTAGCCTTTTGACTGGTAATCCGTGCAACCTGGTCCTCCAAAGAATGAATTCTCGACTGTAGCATTGGCACATCAAGATAATACCTCTCTAACCACGAGCTACATTGATCACAGGGTGGTACTGTAGGTTGAGGTAGAGCAGAAGAGAATTTTGATGAATGACCGGGGGTTTCACAAGGCAGCTTAATGCCTGGGTAGTTAGGGTCATTTTGCAAGCAAGGTGGTAGGTTTGACACAAAATCATACGAGGGTTTGGCACACAAACCTTCCGAATAGGGATACTCACTAGCCAAGAAACGCTCCACTTCCGAGTCGGAGTCTTCACTCAAAATGATAGGGTCAGGATTGACAGGAGGTTTCGGCTTGTTCCTTGTCATTCAAGAGATTAAATGAACATTCTTTTTGCCATTAGCGTTTGCAGTAGGCTTGGCTTTAGGCTTCTTTCCCACAGGTTTAACAGTCTCGACACCCTTGGTCACAGAGTGGGGTAGGTCGATAGGTGATTCAGGTAAGGGTTTAGGTAACAGAATACTGTAGGGTACCAGGGGTACAATCTTGTCCTCAGTAACCACAGGTTTGTCAACCTGTAGAGGATTCGAATCCTCAAAATCATTGCGAGCAAGGAAATCATTCCAACAGTCTCTGTGTAACCCCAAATGATAGACAACAATCATTTTAACCAGCCCATAGTGAAAGAGGCTGCTATTAGCCTGGTTCCTTTTGTATTTCTTAGACATTTTGAACAGTCTTCTATGCAAATAATACGGCATATTGAGATGATAACCCATAAAAACCATAAGCAAACGAAGGTGGTGTAAGAAAACAAAACCATACCGACCTTCGCAAGTGATAAACTGTTTGATAATCATCAATAAATCATGCCATCGCCGTTTCAACATGGTCACGGGTAAACCTTTGTCACAGGAGCTAACCATGCGCGAATGGAAGATCAGAGTCCAAGGGACCTCTTCCACTTTTCAATTCTTGGACCATCGTTGTCCAGTGACTAGCAAACCCGTAGAAAGACTTACAAATTGCTCGTCAATTTTCAATTGAACATCGTCGACCTTGGCTCGACAGCCATCAAAGGTCAATGCGAATTGTTGGGCAACGCAGAGGTTAAAACCATCAAACTTCTGTATGAACGGGAGCCACCCATTGTCCTCGAGGTCACTGTGGGCACTGTCGAACATCAAAAGAGCCTGGTTGCCATTCGGTCTAGCCCTCACGACTGGAGCCATGGTGCGAGCACATGGTAAGGGTTTGGTTCGAAAACACCAACACATAGGAGCAGAGTCATTCGGTCTAACCACTATGAACGATCAAAGAGGAAGCATTAATGTGTGCATGCGAGGGTGGTGGAATCACTTACCGCCATGCATAATAGTAATGGCAAAGTACAACTAGCGATTAATCCTCTGTTCAATCAATCATAACATAGTTTAAAACATATTATTCGGCCAACCCAAGAATCAAACGGTGGATGATATATCAATGCGCCATTGTAAAATTTCAAACCATTGTCATTCAAAGTGAAATCAAACCCAAAAATTAAATATGCACCATCGTATAAGTGTGTAATCAAAGTTTTAAAACATAGTGATAATCGATATTTATAAAATTGACAAGCCAAGAGCCATATAAATTTTAACATAAGGATCACACTATATATATAAAAACAAAAATAAACCATGACCCCTATGTAATTTATGGACTAGGAAAATCCCAAAAACATAAATTTTCATGCTCAATGCCTTACCAATTAAATAAAAATCAAGTCGTGCAATCAAAGTAAGAATAGGCAAATAGGCATAGTTCAAAAATCCTTACAGCCACTTAATGATAAACCAAAGGTAAGTGCCACTCAAAATATCAATGCAAAGATCATGACAGTTCAAATAATGATGGAGGAGTTTTCACGCTTACAGTCGTGAAAACTAAATGGAGACCAATTTACAAGTGTCGCAAGAAATGAAAATATCGTTTATTTGCAAAATGCGATGACAATTTGAAGTTCAGAAGACATAGGTGTAGGCAGCTTATAGGGCAATAGAAAAAATTGTATTGGCTGCCAACAATGGCGACACACTGGTAGAAGCAGTTATCTCTGTCGAAAGAAATAAATTCATATTACGACAGCAAAGAAAATTTCAACTCAAAAAACAACAACCAGAAAATTGTACAAACATCATCATTCACCATCTTTTCCAGCGATGTTTTAAAGATGAAAACTAATAACAGTCTTAAGATCAGCAAGTCACGATATTAATGATAAAATCTTCAATATTGTTGGCATGGCCACTACTGCTAGCAGGCGTCCATAGCCTCGACAGGGTTTCCATTTAACCCACTGTAACATCTGTATCCTGTCAAGAAGTTCTAGATCAGAATAAAGGACATCAAAGAGGTTTCTCATAATTTTTTTACACAAATTTTCATGTACCTGACATTGCTTCGCTGCCAATAGGCCTGTTCAGTACCCGACAAAGTTGTCTTGGCGCCATGCATGCATTTACCCACTTCCAGTGGACCTGTTTAGTATCCCAGTGGGTTTACAAACACTTCCCACAGCTCTTATTAATATTTTTATTTTTTTTTCTTTTGTAGATATATAGCTGAGTGGGGTGACGCTGAAAATCTTGATATTTTAACATATTTTTCAAACCTCAACAGAATTTTTTTAAACACTGTCCTTTATTCATATCCAGAAATGTTTTATTTATAAAACAACTTCCTATGACAGGGAGACATCTTTTGAGTCATTCCTTTACGGAAAAGGGACAGAGTAAAAAGATAATAGATGATCATGACAAACTTTGCTCAGAGATTGAAATCAGTAAACTTCTTTCAAACAACAAAATTTTCCAACATAAATATCAATTTCAGTTATACATCACTGAGGTTTGTACCAACTTTCAGAAGTTAATTCAGCGAAGAAAATTTTATGTGGTCTTTCTCTGAATGGCTCAGTGCATAGGTATGCATATTTTTCAAAAAACACCAAAAAAAAAATAAAAAAATTGATCAATCCAAATCAAAATCAAAACCGGAAGCAAACGAAAAAAAGAAAACCAAAGAAATATTTACATAATATACAAGGGTAGTTATCAAGCAAAGTATCTTTTCAGGGCTTGGCCATTTACCAGATAGGTGTCCAACTACCCTTCAAGATTCTGTAATCGAAAGAAACTAGGACCCAACTTTTCAGCAATTAAAAATGGCCCAAGCCATAAGTTTTGAAACTTGGTGTGCTCGCCCTTTCCTTCGTGTGGTTTGTCCCACTTTAAGACGAGATCGCCTACTTCAAAATTCCTATCAGAAGCAGAATTAGAATCGAACCAGATTTTAATCAATTGTTGATGTTGATCTAATTTACGCTTAGCTTGGGTTCTTACTTCTTCCAACTTCATCAAAGCGTTAATGCGGCTTTCTAAAGGGGGACAATCTTCTTCTTGGACTTTTTGTGACAATTGAAGTGAAGGAAGAAGAATGTGAGGAGGCAGAATGGCTTCTCTGCCATAAACAAGGAAAAAGGGGGAGTTACCTATAGCGGCCTTGGGTGTTACCCTATCATCCCACATTGCATTCAGTAGTGCATTGTGCCAGTTCTTGTGATTTTTAGCCACGATTCTCTTGATAATTTTGATCAAGTTCTTGTTTGTTGATTCTGCTAAGTCGTTGCCCTGGGGGTAGTAACTAGCAGAATACTTCAGTTTTATTCCTTTCTCCAAAGTGAACTCACTCATCTCTAGAGAAGAAAAGTATGAAGCGTTATCAAAAACTAGACAATCAGGGATACCGAAACGAGTGATGATATTCAAGTTTAGAAAAGCGATCACCTGACTTGTGTTAACAGTTCTTAGCACGGCGACTTCGGACCATCAAGTAAAATAATCTGTGGCTATCACAATATATTTGTGTTGTTGTGAGGACGGAGGGTTAATAGGACCTATGATATCAAGGCCCCATTGCTATAAAGGAGAATCGACTGAAACGGGTTGCAAGGGGAAGGCTGGTTTCTGCAACCGCCCTGGCTTTCTGACAGATGATACATTTACGACACAAGGCATGGGCGTCTCTGAAAAGCCTGGGCCAGTAGTAACCGGCTCTTAAAACCTTATGAGCAGTACTTTCGCCACCGAAGTGACCACCAGCTTCTCCTGCATGCAACTCAAGAAATACTTTTTATGCTTCATCCTTTTCGAGGCAGCGCATCAGTACGCCGTCAAAACTTTGACGAAACAGTGTACCGTTAACTAGATGAAAGGAGGTGGAATTTAGTCTCAACGCTCTTCTCTTGGTGGGGTCAAGGTGATGGGGTGCTGATCCATGTTCAAGATAGTATCTAATATCGTTGTACCAAGGACTTACGAGGTTTTGTGCGCAACAAATCAAACTTTGATCGTGTTGTTCTAGGTTTGATGTATCACTATCTTCTCGTTGTCCTATGTCTGAATCAACAACCAAATTACACAATCCTTGGCCTCTCACGATCTGTGTTGGGGTGATCTCTAAGTCATACTCCTGTAAGGAGGAGACCCAATTGGCTCTCTTCTCTCCTAACTCCTTTTGCACTAACAAGTTCCTTACGGCGGGGTAGGGGACAATGACCTTCGTCCTTGACTTCAAAAGATAGGACCGGAAGTGCTTAACTGCTTTGAAAATAGTGTAGGCTTGCCGATTGACCGCTGGATAGTTAAGTTCAGCACCTTTGAAAGTAGATCTCATAAAGGCAATGGGTACTTCATTGTTCTCGGAATTCTTCTGAGTTAGGACTGCGGCATAGGAATGATCAGAGGCAAAAGTATAGAGTGTAAAATCTTGAGAGAAATCAGGGCTCATGAGAGACGGAGCGTCTATTATGGCCTTCTTTATGTCATTAAAAGATTGGTTTTCTGTGTGTCCCCAGTGATATTGGGTGTCTTTCTTATCAGGTTCTGGAGAGGCCTGACCATTTCGGAGAAACTGGGGACAAATCTTCTCACGAAATTAATCTGGCCTAGGAAAGACTGCATGGATTTTTTGGAGGTAGGTGGGGGGAGTTTAGTGATGAATTGAGTCCTTTCGGGGTCAATAATCAATCCATCACTAGACACAATGAATCCTAGGAGCTTACCCTGTTCTACTGCAAAGATGGACTTCTTGGGGTTCAAGGAAATGTCCTATTTACGACATTGTAGCAGAACGGCTCGTAAGTGAGCTAGATGATCGTCTTTGTTTTTAGAATACACGGTCACATCATCTAAGTAAACCACTACGGAGTGATTTATTAAGCCTCGAAAAGCAATGTCCATTGCTCTCTGAAAGGTAGCACCAGCATTAATCAATCCAAAGGGCATTTTGTGATAAGCATAAGTGCCCCACGGGTTACGGAAGGTAGTTTTTAGTTGGTCTGGCGGAGACATCAAGACTTGGTTGTATCCAGAGAAACCATCAAGTAAGGATAGCCTCTCAGAACCAGATACCTGTTGAAGAATCTGTTCCATGGGAGGGACAGGATAATTATCTTTGTCAGATGCTTGGTTGAGGTTTTGAAAATCGACACAAAGTCGAATTTCCCCGTTTTTCTTCCGAACTGGGACAAGGTTGGATACCCATTGAATGTGTCTTATAGGAAAGATTATTTTATCACTTAGGAGTTTATTCAATTCTTTTTGAACGGTCGGTTCTAATTTAGGATGCATTTTCCTCAATTTCTGTTGGAAGGGTAAGGTTTGGGGCTTCATCGGGATGACATGCTGTATAATATTAGGATCAAACGTTTTAAGATCATCGTAATTCCATGCAAAGACATCCTTGAATTCTTTAAATAATTTAACAAAAGCAGCTTTTTCTTCTCTAGAACATCCCAAGCCTAGATTGATACACTGAGGATTTTCACTAGTCCCTAGATTGACTTTTTCATAAGATAATGAGGAACTATTGGTTTTGCAATTGACCATCTTTTTAAATTTATCTTCGAAATCATAAAACTTTTCTAATCTAACAACAGATTTGGGTATGAAATTTACCATGTCTGATAGAGCTTCAGGAGATTTCGGATTAGCTATTACCGTAAAGTCGTGCAAATTGTCGTCATGCGTTTGTTCATCTATCACTGTGCCTTGAAAGGTTTCTTCCATGTGCAGAAAGTTAATGATCTGCTGATCATCGTCAAATACTCTCCAGTTTCTGATATTGTCAGGAACAGATGGTCGAAACAATAGCTCCACGGAGAATGCGTTTGGGGATAAGCCTTCTGCAAGAAGAAGTTTAGAGGCTACATTAGCTAGTAGATCTGCTTCAGCATTATTTAATCTAGGAATGGAATTTATATTAAAAGAGGAAAATTTGTTCATTAAACTCCATACCTCAGACTGGTAACTTTTGAGATGCGAGGAAAGACAGTGTATAGAATCTCTTACCTGCCTAACCACTATTTCAGAGTCGCCAAATACAACCAGATTTTGAATGTTCATGTCCAAGTCTTTTCTGAGACCTTGCAATAAAGCCTCATATTCTGCAGTATTGTTAGTACATTCAAATTCTAGTCTACAAGCCATTAACGTCTTGTTACCTGCCGGATCGATAATGATGCAGCCTGCGCCAACTCCTTCTTTAGACTTGGAACCGTTGAAATATAGATACCAAATTTGATTTCCATCGAGCTCATGGGATTGTTGCATAGAAGCTGTTGGTTGCACATATGCTATGATCTCGGACTGTTGTTCAGGATTGTTGATAGGTGAAACCTCGTCCATGAAGTTTCCGAAGAAGGTATCCATCCCTTGGATTTCAGGTGAATCAACAGGAGGTGTGTATGGTTCATTGGGGTCGTTCAAGTCTGTGACCATGAACTTAAGGTAACGCTCATGATTCACCCTGATCTTGTTGGGCTTACCGTTCTCTAGAAGCCATAAGTGAGACCAGTCCGTTACGAAGTAACCATGTAGCTGCTCCGACCAGTCCCTGCTCAAAAATAGACCATACACTTTTGGAATATCCACCACAATTATATCAATAACCTGATGAACCTTTGGGTTAGACGATAATCTAATCAATACATTTTTTAGTTCGCATGTAACTTTAACATCTGTTCGATCAAGTTGTATGATTTTTAAAGAAGATGGTTCTACTTCAGCGTTAATCTTTTGGCATACTGACCAAGGCATCACATTTGATGATGCTCCTAAGTCAACCATACAATTATGCACATTTCTGTTGAAGATTTCGAAAGTTAAAAGAAAAGGAGGTACATTCTTGCGAGTACTTAGAGTAGTAGCTTGTGGTTTCTTACTCGCAGTTTCTAATGCTACTTTATCTACATTATTTACATTATTTACATTATTATTTACAGGAGTTACAGGAAGGCTTCCTTTATCTTGAGGATCAGGATTTTTTTAGTGGGAGTCTTCTGCGGAACTTTGCTTTGCACAACCTTGTTACCATTTGAATTACCATTCTTGCCATTTTCTGAAATATTTTGCAACATCTTCTGTAACAAAAATGGAAACTTCAACAACTCATAAATAGAAATGTTAGCCCTTAATTTTTTTAGATCTTCAACAACATCATAATCTAATTTAGGGCCGAAATTACTTTGTTTAATTTCTGCTGATTTAGACGGCATTGGAGGTGAAGTTGTAGTGTTCTCGGCAAGAGGTTTATTTGTTGTCTTACTCCTAGTGTTGTAAGGGTGAGCAGTCTCGAAGTTAGCTTGAAAGATACTATCCGAGAAGTGTCCAAAGATGTTTGGAGAAGACTCTTCTTCTTGAACTGTTTCCTGCTCGACTTCCTCCTRAGGGATTTCAGGAGGCATCAAGTTATCTTGGGCTTCTAGAATTGTCTGAAGAGCACATTGCAAACTTTCTAGGTTCAAGCCTTCGGGGTTTGGATTAGGCCGGTTGGTTGGAAAAGGCTTTTGGAAAGGAGGTTTGTAGGGTCCTTTACTCGAGGAAGCTTCTTCAATCGACCTTTTTAAATCTATAACTTAATTAGACAATTTTTGTGCAACTTTAGTTAAATTTTCCAAATCAGAGTTTTCAGGTTGTGTTTTTCTTTGTGTAGGTCTGGGGAGAATTTCAATCTTCTTTTGGGAAGAAGAAACAGTCTCAGTTTCATTGCTAGAAGAGTCCTTAAGACTAAGTATATCTTTTTCAATCTGGGTAGCCTCTTCGAAGGCTTCTAATAACGTGGCCTTTTTAGATCGTTTAACCCAAATAGCTATACTTTGATGTAGAGATTTAGTGTAGTAAGCTATTACAAGACTCTCAGCAGGCATAGAATCTGCAGGGATTCGATTTTTAAGCGTCAGGAATATTTGATTAAAATCTTTAACTTTTTCTTTTGGGTTCATTTTTAAGCTCAAAAGGTCCATGAATAAGACTTCTGGAGGTTTACCATCTCCTAATTTTTCCAAAAAACATGACTCAAACTTTTCCCAAGACACTATGGTATGAGGTTGTTGGGCAAAGTACCAAGTGGACGCATTACCCTCAAAAGTATAAGGGAACAACCTACAGACAACATCTTCATGTTCAACATTGCGAAGTCTGATGGCTAACATAAATTTTTTGATATGATCTTCAGCTATCTGTTTTGAATTGGGATCAAAATTAGGAAGCCATTTCTCCAGGTGCTTAGGTAAAGGGTGCTAGGCTCCAGGTACAGCTACAGCATCCTGGTCCAACTAGGGTCTAGCAATGTTGTTCTGATTTGCCATTGGGGTAGTGGGTGTGGAAGGCTGAGAAGGTGAGTTTCCTTCATGTGAAGAGGAATCTCCTCCAGAAGAGGAAGGAGATGATGGAGGTGGTGAAGGAGGTATCCAAGATCCTCCTGCAGCAGGATTTTTGTTTGGATCTGTAGGATTCACAGTGAGGTTAGTGTCACCTAATTGTTCTCTGATATCAGAGAAGTCTAAAGGTTGACCCCACAGACGGTTTGGTTGCCTCAAACTGGCTAAGGCACTATGTGTTTTAATAAGAGATCGACGGACAATCTCTTCCAAGTCACCACCTGTAGGATTAGGGGTTGCTGGCTCAACTGTGATCTGCGGATCTTCGGTTGAAGTAGTTGTTGTTTGAGGGGGAATATTATCTTGTGAATGGCTTCTAGTCACTATAGGTGAGCGATTAGGGGGGGGGAGGAGTCTTGTGACTGCCTTGTGCCATTAATTAAATTCAGGCCCTCCTTCTAGCAGCATTTGTTGACGGGCGAAAATGTCCATCCGTCAATTGAGAGAGTGGAACCGGTCCGGGGTTGTCTAAATAACCCAAGCCGTTTGGAATGAACCACCCTGACGGGTTTAACGGCTCCGTTGGCCACCCTAAGGTCCTAAGAAAACCAAAGAGGAAACTAACCTAAACTAACTAATCTATCTAAAACAAATAAAACAAACTAAATTAACTAAAACTAACTAATGAAACAAACTAAACTAACTAAAACTAACATAAAACAAATAAAACAAACTAATACACTAATCTAATTAAAACAAACTACTAAATTAAACTAAAACTAAATATAAACTACTCTAACTATTATATATACAATATACTAACTACTATTACACTAAATCTAATAATTAGTCGTCTAACTACTACTTGAATTACAGTTTATTCACAAAAATACAATATACACAACTTGCAGATAATAATAAAACCTGTAAAACTCATTTGATTTCTGCCCTAAGACAGCTASAGACATATTTTTGATTTTATGATTTTATGAATAAGAAATAAAACTTACTGAAATTAAACGATCTAATATATTTACTGAAATTAAACAATCTAATATACTAATTCTAGCTATAAATCTAACTAAGCTAATATCTGAATTGAACTGCTAATATGACAAACTAACCTGGAAACGCTACTAATTTGCCATGTGTGTGATGACTTTGAAGTTGGTCGGAGGAAGTAAACTCGCACTGGTTAGTCCAAAAGGCTTCTCGTAAACGATAGGCTGTGTTTCTCTTTGAGTTGTTTACAGGACAAACAAGCCATAAAAAATCATAACAATTATATGATTTATAAATCTCTGCAATAAGGGAAACCTGTTATGCAAAAACTTATATTTTATAATTCAACTCATGAAGAAGAGAAATCTGCCATTCACAAACTGAATTAAGCAATTGCTATGTTTTTCAAACACTTGGAAGAAATCAGATATGGATTACAGTGATTAAATTATATCATTTGCACATGATTAAGATAGCTAAAGTAGTCATTAACCAGATACAAATTCATATACACAACAAGAAACAAAATATTGATATAATGAGAAGCTAAAGATGTAACAAAACACCAAATTCTGCCTCAGTCTGTATTAAAACTCCATATCCTTGTTCTCCCATGAATGAGGATGTTTATTATTACAAAAATGATAGGTATTTATAAGTCTCTCCACAGGGTAAAACATCCCTGTGGATAATATCAAACTGTTTTACATAATCTGAGAGATATCCCAAAATCCACTAAACTAGGAAACTAAAATGCAAGTGAAATATTTCAAATATCCGCTGACTGCTCATCAAATCCATTACAAGTTCAAATTTATCTGCAATAGACCAAAAATAACAAGTTAGAAAGGTATTTCACCAATAAAATAATAAGAACTTGATTCTACAGACTTAGCTACAGAATCATCTGATTCTGTAGCTAGTCTAAAATAGCATACAGGATTAGAATAGAAATCAAATCAAATCTTTTTAAAAGAATCAAATCCAAAAAACATTAAAAACGAATTACTAATGATTCAAATGACTTTATCATTCAAATTAAACAAAATCAAAAGTGATTCAATCGAAAACAGGGGTAAGAATACTCTGTTTTTCTTTTACCATAAAATCGGGTCAAACAGTAACAAGACTGTTTCATATCAAATGAAATTAAAAGTGAGTCATATCGTGTGTGATACAATCTAATCCAACACAATCATAATCCATTCGTTATGGCTATAATAATGTATCATAAGATTCATGTTGTTTTAATTAAATACAAAGATGGAAAGACTGTTACGATTGTGGGTAAATAAAACATTCATACAGCATCAACCAAAATTCGCCATAGATTTCGATCGCTGAGCGTTACACAGTCAACAGACAGGATCAAATAGTGATCACAACCTTCATCAGATCGACAGAAGTGATAATCGTAAACTGGGAAAAAATCAAAACAAATCGTGACTGAGTTAAATATAGAAACAAATCGTGAACCTGGATATAGTCACTTTCATTCCTCAAATCAAATTTAAACAGTATATTCATTGCAATATGAATCGAACTGATAACATGGTGGAGTAAACCAACGCGAATCAACCGACTGGGTATAACTGTTATGATTCGTATCTATTCACGATTTGGGTGCATATAAAACATAATCATATTAAACATAATCCAAACTGTATTCGAGTTGGTCGAAAGTCATATGTAAATAAAACCGTAACAGTTAACCATATCACAATTGTCACCAAACATAGCATATACATTATAACAAAATCAAAATGAAATGTGATTGTGTTCAGAATCAAATATGAGAAATAGCTTGTGTTTATAATAGATACCAATGACTTCAATCGACAGCAGAGCATCCAATTTAAGCTAAATCAAACCAATCCAATCCATACCACGATCAATCAAATCGAAGGAAATCCAATCAAAGCTAAACTGGGAAAATGAAATTCGATTTATCAAAACAAAAATATGTACATAATGTGACAGAGCAAATCCACCCTGTAGACAAAACTATTCAAAGAATTCGAATTCGTTATATAAACAAATGATAGAACATACCAGTGAGGCTGCTATCATGCCAACTTTGAATTCACGACCGTTGTAGCTGACTCCACATTTTTAAACAAAATAGAGCCTGTCCTCCTCTATTTCTTATCAGTGGCTTGCAACTTAGCCTTTTGACTGGTAAGCCGTGCAACCTGGTCCTCCAAAGAATGAATTCTCGACGGTAGCATTGGCACATCAAGATAATACCTCTCTAACCACGAGCTACATTGATCACAGGGTGGTATTGTAGGTTGAGGCAGAGCAGAAGAGGGTTTTGATGAATGACTGGGGGTTTCACAAGGTAGCTTAATGCCTGGGTAGTTAAGGTCGTTTTGCAAGCAAGGTGGTAGGTTTGACACGAAATCATACGAGGGTTTGGCACACAAACCTTCCAAATAGGGATACTCACTAGCCAAGAAATGCTCCACTTCCGAGTCAGAGTCTTCACTCAAAATGATAGGGTGAAGGTTGACAGGAGGTTTCGGCTTCTTCCTTGTCATTCGAGAGATTAAATGGACATTATTTTTGCCATTAGCGTTTACAGTAGGCTTGGCTTTAGGCTTCTTTCCCACAGGTTTAACAGTCTCGACACCCTTGGTCACAGAGTGGGGTAGGTCGATAGGTGAGTCAGGTAAGGGTTTAGGTAACAGAATATTGTAGGGTACCGGGGGTACAATCTTGTCCTCGGTAACCACAGGTTTGTCAACCTATGGAGGATTCAAATCCTCAAAATCATTGCAAGCAATGAAATCATTCCAACAGTCTCCGTGTAACCCCAAATGACAGACAACAATCATTTTAACCAGCCCATAGTGAAAGAGGCTGCTAACAGCCTAGTTCCTTTTGTATTTCTTAGACATTTTGAACAGGATTCTATGCAAATAATACGGCATATTGAGCTGATAACCCATAAAAACCATAAGCAAATGAAGGTGGTGTAAGAAAACAAAACCATACCGACCTTCGTGGGTGATAAACTGTTTGATAATCATCAATAAATCATGCCAACGTCGTTTCAACATGGTCATGGGTAAACCTTTGTCTCAGGAGCTAACCTTGCGCGATTGGAAGAGCAGAGTCCAAGGGACCTCTTCCACTTTGCAATTCTTGGACCATCGTATTCCAGTGACTAGCAAACCCGTAGCAAGACTTACAAATTGCTCGTCAATTTGCAATTGAACATCGCCGACCTTGGGTCGATAGCCATCAAAGGTCAATGCGAATTGTCGAGGAACGCAGAGGTTAATACCATCAAACTTCTGTATGAACAAGAGCCGCCCATTGTCCTCGAGGTCACTGTGGGCACTGTCAAACATCAACAGAGCATGGCTGCCATTCAGTTCAGCCATCATGACTCGAGCCATGGTGCGAGCACATGGTAAGGGTTTGGTTCGAAAACACCAGCACACAGGAGTAGAGTCATTCGGTCTAACCACTATGAACGATCAAAGGAGAAGCATTAATGTGCGCATGCGAGGGTGGTGGAATCACTTACCGCCGTGCATAATAGTAATGGCAAAGTACAACTGGCGATTAATCCTCTGTTCAATCAATCATAACATAGTTTAAAACATATTATTMGGCCAACCCAAGWATCAAACGGTGGATGATATATCAATGCGCCATTGTAAAATTTCAAACCATTGTCATTCAATGTGAAATCAAACCCAAAAATTAAATATGCGCCATCGTATAAGTGTGTAATCAAAGTTTTAAAACATAGTGATAATCGATATTTATAAAATCGACAAGCCAAGAGCCATATAAATTTTAACATAAGGATCACACTATATATATAAAAACAAAAATAAACCATGACCCCTATGTAATTTATGGACTAGGAAAATCCCAAAAACATAAATTTTCATGCTCAATGCCTTACCAATTAAATAAAAATCAAGTCGCGCAATCAAAGTAAGAATAGGAAAATAGGCATAGTTCGAAAATCCTTACAGCCACTTAATGATAAACCAAAGGTAAGTGCCACTCAAAATATCAATGCAAAGATCATGACAGTTCAAATAATGATGGAGGAGTTTTCATGCTTACAGTCGTGAAAACTAAATGGAGACCAATTTACAAGTGTCGCAAGAAATGAAAATATCGTTTATTTGCAAAATGCGATGACAATTTGAAGTTCAGAAGACATAGGTGTAGGCAGCTTATAGGGCAATAGAAAAAATTGTATTGGCTACCAACAAGGAGATATGTTTTTTATCACCTCTTCATATCCCTGGTATGGAGATATCCTTATCTATCTCCAGACTTTGAAGTGCCCCACCACTTCTTCTCGTGATGAGCATCGACGCATACACCATCAGGCTAAGAATTATCTCATACTCAATGATACATTGTATCGAAGAGGTGTAGACCGCATCCTACGTCGATGTCTCACTCACGATGAAGTAGTTATCGAGCTTAACGATTGCCATACCGGAGCTTGTGGCAGTCATTTGTCTGGGTTGGCAACAGCCCAAAAGATTCTACGAGCAGGTTACTTATGGTCGACACTTATCAAAGATTGTATCGAATCGGTCAAAAAGTGACACCCGTGCCAAATCTTCTCTCGGAAGATGAGGGCACATCCCGCTCTGATGTTTCCTGTCATCATAGTTGGTTCTTTCACCAAGTGGGGGATTGATTACACTACATGCAACCCTCCTTCAGCAAGGGGGCACCGCTATATCATCGTAGCTATAGACTACTTCACAAAGTGGGTTGAAGCTATGTCAATGTTTAAAGATGATGGAGAGACTGCAGCTCTCTTTTTATTCAACCAGATAATAGCAAGGTTCGACGTCCCAAGGGAGATTGTCACTGAACATGGCAGTCACTTTCAAAACTAGATGATGACCAAGTTAACATCAAAGCATGGGTTACAACAGGAACATTCGTCACCCTACTACCCCCAAGCAAATGGTCAGGTGGAAGTTGTGAACAAAACTCTTAAGACCATTCTACAGTGAATGATCAACTCCACCAAATCAAATTGGCATTTGATGTTATACTCGGCATTATGGGCTTACCGAACATTTTTTAATATTGCAACCAGTTTCTCACCTTTCCAACTCATTTACGGGCTGGAGGCAGTCTTGCCTATCGAATGTCAGATCTCATCTCTAAAGTTGGCAGTACAGTTATTGCCAGACACTTCTCCACTTGAAGAATGGTTAGTATACCTTGAGCAGTTCAATGAGTAGCATCGTGATGTGGCCCTGGCCAACGAGGCTCACAAACATAAGGTCAAGTATCAGTATGATAGGTCCATTCATCCTCGGATTTTCTCTGAAGGTGACCTTGTCCTGGTCTATGACCAAGATAAGGACCCCCTGGGGGAAGGAAAATTCAAACCCATGTGGTTCGGACCTTTCATCATAAAAGAGGTTTTAAAAAAGGGCACTTATTGTCTGGTTGACTTTGAAGGGAATGCTTTGGCGGAGCCTAGAAATGGGCTCTACCTCAAGAAGTATTACTCATAGGCAGGTCACTGTGGGTAACTTTTTGTAACATATGTATAGTCTTTGTACTATTACTTTCTAGTTTCTTTTAGTGTTATGGACATGTCGTTGATGTTATCTTTTGTCACTGTGGCAGATGTCAAGTGATTCTGAGGTGTTCGTTGGGTATGAAGATGGTGCTAGTCGGCACACTCGGAGGCTTGCCTCCGCAGCTTGGGTAATGTTTACACCTCAAGGCCAGTTATTATCTTCCGGAGGTATATGCTTAGGTGACACCACAAACAATGTTGTCGAGTATAGTGCAGTTATTGAGTTGCTTCGTGACACATTTTCATTTGGTATCTCTCATCTCCAAGTCTATCTCGATGCTCAGTTGATTGTGTCTTAGTTAAACAGAGTATACCGGGTTCATGATCCAACTTTACACCGACGATTCCTTAGGGTACGTCTCTTAGAACAAAACTTTGATTTTATTACATATTTTCATGTTCCTAGGAGATTAAACCAAGTTACAGATACTCTAGCTAATCAAATTTTAGATTGGCATGTTGCACACATATGAAAGAACATTCACATAAACATGTAAATACATTTTTTGCACACATGATCCATAAGACACAAAAGACAAAAAACCACATA
>JASDQU010244764.1:11634-33292 GCA_032191745.1 Picea mariana | reverse complement strand
TAATTGTCCTAGATTCCAGTGAACCAGAATTCAATTACATTCAATTAAATTTGTTACAGGCATTGATTAAAAGATGCTCCATATGATTATGATCAAATGTCCAAGTCAAAAAATTGGACATTGATCTAAATACGCACCAATCCATTGATCCCAAGATTTCCATCGAATTCAAATCTCCCACACATGGCAGCTCGTGCGCACATGTGGACAACGTACTCCACCATAAGAGCATCCAAAATCATGTTTGGCACTCTATTATCTCATTTAACCTTGCTAATTTATCTCCTCTGCGTTAGGAAATCGTGTCCAACCTCTGCCATCTCATCCTATTTTTAAATCTCACTCAGACCGTGCCAAATTTGTGCCATCTCTTGGCCTGTGCTTAACCCTGCCTCTCCGTGGATCTATTTTTCCCTTTATTGGTGAATTCAAACTCTGTCACAATGCCCAGGAGATATGAACCCTCCTCCTATGCAGACTTGTTTGCCATTCCAGAAATTGCACAGTGTAGAGAAGTGTTTTTGTGTGCTGGTTGGGGGCCATTTCTATCTAGCTTGCAGGGCCATGATTACGGCCTCTCTATGCAATTTGTAGTTGGTTTTGATGGTAAGACAGCACATGTAGGGTCTCTTATCTTTGAATTCACAGAAGAGTCCATTTCTGCTGCAACAAATCTCCCAAGAATGGGAGATAGATGGTTCAAGAATCATCAATTGCCACGCTCAAGTTATAACAGGGTGTTTAAGCCCGAATTCAAGAGAATTTCAGGAGCAAAAGGGTATGCTAAGGAGTGGATAAAGGTAGAATTGGTTAACCCCCTCATCATCATCACAAGGTTAATTACATGTGAAGGTAGATACTCCACCTTCAAAGCTTGTCATTTTAGATTGTTGGCTCATTTTTTGTTCAACAAACCCTTTAACTTTTCATTTTATTTTCTCAAAAGCTTGGAGAAGATGTCCTCTCAAGTGAGGAAAAATGTGACTAATCCCCACAACAGTCTCTTCCACCATGGCTTGATCAAACTCCTCATTCTTGCCGAACTAGAGAAACAAGGGCAAAATTGGGATGCCTTTATCTACCAATTTGCAAACCCTCACTTGACAGTTAAGACCGGAAAAAATCCACTTAGCCTAAAAACTATCTCTCCATCCAAGCCTCACTCTCCAAGAACTCCAAACTCCCTTTCACAAACCCTCTCTTTGTCAGAACAATACCAAAATATTGTTGATATCCCTACTTCTTCATCGGGTAAAAAGACCAAAAGCAAAGACCAAAAGAAGCCTATTGTTGATCCCCCAATGCCTTCACTCTCTCTTGATCCTACACCTAAAAATCTCCAAGAAATAATGCAGCAAGACTTTCCCATCATTCCTACAAACAAGAGGGGAGCTAATCGATTTGGTAAAGGACCCTTTCGGAAGAGTACCCAGAACACAAGAATCAAGCCTTATGCAAAACCTCCACCTGCTTCGGATCCCATCCAAGTGTCCTCCGACCTTGAGAGCCCTCATAATCAAATTAGGGAATTCTTTGCAGAGGGATTAGAGCCACTAAGGAAAACAAAATCATAACCTACCTCACCTTTTCGATCTCCCATCACTCCTACTTCACCTATTCCCACTCTAGATCCTAAAACTGATAAATTGTCCACATTCCTCAAAGGATCTAAACCTTCCTCAGAGATCACCGATTGTGTTTCAACCATAGAGAAGCTACAAAAAGAAAGCCATCAGCTTCTTCAACAGTTGGAAGAGAGGAAGACAATAGATGCACACCTTCATCATGACAATGCAATCCTTCAGGAAAAATTTAAATCCCTTCAATGGTTGTTCGATGGGATGACCCAATCTAATCGCAGCCTCAGAGAACAATTAAAGAAACACAAGAGGCACATGGCTAAGTCTTCACAGCAAGAAGGAGAGGCTTCCAAAGCTGATCCTCCTCAACAAGCCTAGTCACGAGGGGTAACTTCTTTTTTTTTGCAGTGGGACCTGCAAAATCATAAGTGTGGGGGTAATGTTGGGCCCGAGATATGATCATTTTCATGATGTTATTATACGCTTTTTTCCATATGTGTTTTTCATCTTTCAAAGGAAATGTTTGAAGAATTTTATGATAAAATGGTATAATCGCCATAAGGTACGTGTAATTCATGTTTAATGACTAAATCAAGTTTAATTCATCATGTTATATGATTTCCAAGAGTTAATTCATGTTTTTATGGTGTTACAGGGAAAAACGCACCATGTTTCCAGTTTCGACACTTGATCCGACAATCGTTCCAGCACTTGTTCCGGTACCCGATCCGACACTCATTCCAGCACCCAGTATTGCATAAAAACACAAGCTGAGTTGGCAGTTATGGAATTGGCGGCTAGTGATGGACAAATCAGGCACATGGGTTTTCTTCATGATCGCCCCCTCCAACTACTAAGCTCAAGACAACTCAGTTTCAGTTGTCTAAAGATGGTGATTATTGGCTTGCTACATTTTGTTAGTTATGGCATCATTTATTGTATTTTTCCGAATTTAGAGGTGGTTCGACCCTCCTGTGGTCGACCACTTGGTTTGTAAATGTTATAAATACCACTGAGGTGGTCATATGATTATTAAGTAGAAGAAGCAAGTAGAAGAACCATTGTATTGGAGACAAAACTCATTTTCCTCTGTTTTTAGTTTTACATTGCCAGAACTGCGTTTTCAAGCTTTCATGGTGAATTCGGCCTCTTGAAGTTCGTGGTGTGCTTGTAGGAGGTAGCCACAACTTGTTGGGGGGGGAACCAGCAGTATGGTTATTGTTCTTATGTTTATTTACACATTTCTTAATTTAAATTGCTCTTTCTTACTTCCTGTATATGCATGTTTTCATTTAATTAATTGGTTTGTTGTAGCTTACTATTTTACTTCTCTTTTGTAGGTTAGATGATGATATGTGTTAGCATGTGTTGATTTTGTAGATTAGAAAAGGCTTGCAAGTCTCTCTCTCACTATACTAACCCTACATGCAATTAGATGTTAAATCATGCTTTCTTTTATAATTTTACAGTCAAGTTTAGAACAGATTTTTAATTAGAACAGAACATAGTTTTAATTTGGGTTTCCTTTGACAAGGATTTTGATGGATGGATATATTTACTTCCAGTTTTTGAATCATAGCTTTCTTATCTTAGTTTACGTGGATTTCATTTACTTAGTTATTGGTTAATGTAATTGTCAATTTACTTTTTAATATCATAGTTTAATTTATGTTTTTAATTCATTTTCTTATCATAGTTTGAATGGTTAAAATAGACATAGTATAGTTTTATGTCATGCAATTTCCTTTCATAGATTAAAATGCAATTAAATTTCTTAGTTAAATAATGATGATCTCATTATGTTGTTGATGGTTCATACATGAATATGCAGGGTATTTAACATTGTCTTTGACATGGCTAAATTCTTCTTAGATTGTTTAATCCATACATTTCATTTTTCCATTGAGATTAGTGTTGAGTTTATACCGTTGGAATTGTCCTTTGTTGTCAAGTGTCATCGAGATATCATATGTCACCACCGACGGAGTTCACACAACCACCAGCATTATATTTGAGTGTTTCATAGATATAGTTTCTTTCTTTCATAGTTTAGAAAATAGTTTTATTGTTGCTTTGATAGATAGTAGTTTGTTTATCATGGATTAAGAATTAGTTGGTAGTCTTTCTTGCTTTCAATAGAATAGATTTCCTTTCATGCATTACATTGAGCATTTAGATTTCCTTTCATGCAAGAGAAATAGTTTTGCATTAGGCATTTAGTTCACTTGCCTCTTAGGCTAGATAGATGTTCAATGAGAAGTCTTTGCTTACTTGTCTATTTGCTTTAGTAGGATAGATAGTTGTTTTTGCTTACTTGTCTTTTGCTTTAGTAGGTTAGTTAGGTGTCTTTGCTTACTTGTATATTTTCTTTAATAGGTTAGATAGGTTCTTTTTCTTACTTGCTTATTTATTTTCTTTCATAGGGTAGTTGCTCATTGAATGTAGGTTGGCAAGTTAAAGAAGTTTGTTTTTGTCATTTGCTTATTATGCTTAGTAGTTTGCTTTTGCTTATTGTTGAACTAGTTTGCTTTATAGAAGGTTTTACTTGCTTTCTTAGGAACTATCCATCGATCCTTGGCCCAAAAGTACTTAGGTTACCTAGTTTCAAGTTGCTTAGTAGGGTTTTCTCATTAGATAGGTTTTCTTGAGTAGATTAGCCTTAGATAGTTGCTTTCATTAGTTAGATTATACTCCTACCAACCTTTTACCTTTGGCATATATTTTTCTACAACTCTAAGTTTACTTACCCCGGGTTGACAATTTAATTGAGGGTAGTTTAGTGTCTTTTTTTAGTACATATAAATCACCTAACACTTAGAAAGAGATAGAATGAGCCACCCTAGAGCAAAGCTAGAGAGGCAACATAACCATGAAACATGAATAGGGAATGGAAAGAAGAATTCAATGACTGAATCAAAGGGTGAAGCAAGAGCACTTTAGTCATGAAGAGCAAAGAAAAATAAGAAAATGAGTTATGATCCCTCTCATCTAGGTCTAACTAATAAAAATATTTAGTCATATAATGGTCCTATTTACATAACAACATTAGTTGCAAAATAGTCCTAAAACATCTCCAACAGGGCTATGCCCATCACTCACCCGTATGTTGGTGTGATCCTTTCATTTATAGACAACATAACCCTCAAAGTCCATGATCCTACCATACCCACATTGTAACGGCTTATTGTAATGGTGCCTAGGAGTTCCACTCATGTTATTTTGCTTTCCAAATCAGTGTCATTTTCCTTTTAGAATATCCTACAACCCATGAACCCCCATACTCCTAAGATTCAAGTAGTAGTTGATAGGTAATATGTATCCATTTCACTAGGATGAACCCTTTGGGGAATTAATAATTCAATTGTGTTGTCTGTGATTTTATTTACCTGGAGATTAGTTTCTTCCAAGAATGACTCTTTGGCATGGCTCTATTTATGTCTTCATCCGTAATAGCTAAGATGCAATTTGATTTAAGACAAAAAATAATATTTGTCCCAATGTCTGGGAGAATCAACCAATGCTTTAATTCACTCCACAATGGTCGCAATTATTCCTTCTTGTAATCACATGAATACTAGAACTACTCATTCTCGTTGTTTCCAGTAACAATGATCTATATCATGTGATATTATGACTTAATTAACATGAAATACTGCATAGGATTAAAGGAGCATACAACATAGGAAAAAGTTGATTTTACAATTCAAGGACTGAAGGAATGCTATGATACCACACAATGGTTGTAGGAGGTGGGCTTGGATGGATTAGAATGCTAAGGATTCGATGAAAAATGATGTAGCTACCCCATAAAAAATATGACAATACTTTCAATGGATTCAGGAATGGTAGATGGTAGAAATTTGGTGATTATGGTTGAGTCTTACAAGGTGTGTCTTTCCTCTTCTTCTCCAACAACTAATATGTAGTATGAAACACTATTTATGACTACCAAATTAGAAATTCATTGTGAGTTAGAAGATCCAACAACCAATTCATTATTTCCATCAAAAACGAATAAACTAATAGTCTTCAATATTTGGTTGTTGTGGTTAATGAGGGTAGAATAAAATTGATTGTAAGCAATGATCTACAATTTTTTTAGAACGTACAAATAGTACTCTAGAATTCAATATAGAAACAAAATTCAATCACATGACAATTGACACATTTAACAAAATATTTACCCTATAAACCCAAACACGAAAACCAACCTTCAAATGGATTCGGTCAATCTTTATTTCTTAGTAATTGCTTTGGTTTACATGCAAAAAACTCAGCCTATCTATTTGGAGTGTTATCGCACAATTTTTAGTTTGGGAAAATCCCAACCCAAGAAACAAGTGTGAGACACAACTAGAGACACCTATCATTGTCGCCTCAATAGATATTGTTTTAGTGAAGAAAAATTCCAACACAAGGGAGGCTTCCTGGGTGACCCTAGGGGGATTGCAAGGGAGAAGCAAAGGAGAAGAATGAAACACCCCTACAGGTCAAATGAAAGGTTCTAGGAGCTTGATGGAGATTTATTATCATTCAAGTAAAAGTTTACAATGTAGATTACCTACAAAACGAATGTTAGACAACCAAAACCAAGACAATGTATGATGAAAATAAGCCCTAGAATAAGAGGGAAACATCAAGTTATTATTTTTGTCCAAAAATTGCAGAAGTAACAATTATATATAAGAAACGAAGGATCACAACATCTGCAAATGGAACCATAAAAATCAAGTATATGATATTTGAAAATAAATCTTGTAACTAGTAGACAATTTTCCAAAGTTTAGACCAAGACTTTGATGACAAATGAGGGCTATAAGAAAGTGTTGTCAGCAGAAAATTGTAACAACCCTATGGCTGTAGCAAGATTTTTCTACAAAAACAACTTTTAACCAACATAATTAGTAAGAAAGGCACCCAATCAATAGCTCTTAAAAAATAGATCAAACTCCACTACTTGCATGTAAATTTCAGCGGTCAAAAGTGAAGGAAACTAGTTGGGAAAGAGAGTTTATTGCATCCCTATTGGTTGTAGCTTAATGTCTACTACACCAAACTAACCACTTGATAAATCAAGATGCCCTTGGAAGACAAGAGATCCAATAGCATGTAAAATTTAAATCCAACTTGAACAATTTCAAAAGCTCAAATTTCTGTTTACCAATGCAATAATTAACAACCTCCAATGCAAAATACTAGTGCCTTGGTATTGGGTAAATGGAGTCTCTTCCTTGGAAATAAATTTATACAAAGAGAAAGAATAGATCCTTATTGATATTTAAACTCTTATAAAACCCAACAACACTCCTTCCAAGTCATCTAACTTAAAATCCAAGATGAACTAGGATTTGATTTTTCTCTAGGGGTGTAAACCCTCTTACTTCCTAGAGAAATAAATCCTAGATAAGCCTTGAAACAAGGGTGTAAATTCTCTTACTTTTTGTTGAAATCCTTATAGAATTTCAATAGAAAAAAACAATTAATTTTTGTGGAGGGTGTAAGCCCTTTTACTCCTCCTAGGGTTTAAGATATATTTTGTTGAATTTAACAAGCAAAATGACAATAAATTACAGAAATTACTCACCAAGATCCAAGAGATAGCATGCTATAAACCCCTACTACCAAGATCCATCCACAAATTGCCAAAGAAATACAACCAAGAGAAATCACTAGCCTTTATTTGCTCCAAATAATGAGCATTTCATCCATTGCACAAGAGAGAGAGATAGTGAATTGTCCAAAGGGGTCGAAATTTCAATGCAAGAGAGGGAGAACCCTCAAGTGAATTATGATTTATGACAGGTGACTTGCCTCATATTTATATGAGGAAAACCAAGCCCTAGTATGTCCACTTTAAAATTGAATCCATGATTTTAGGTCTAAAACCTAAGTTACAATGCTTAATTGATGTTACGTCTTGCTTTTTTTCCGACATAGGCTACAAAATGACCCAAAATAACAAAATGATGGGATGTTAGCCCATAAAATATCTCTCCAAAGTGACACATGTGATAGAAATCCCTCCAAAGGCTAGGATTATAAGCTAAAAGAGTGCCACATCATCACCAAATCAAGAAAAAGAGTGGGGCTTCAAGTCCACAACATCACCAAATGTGCCAAACATGCCAAACGTTCCATCAAAAATGTGACGTCATACTTCCCAAGAGGGATGTTTAGGAATAGGAGGGTGACACCATCCTTCCTTCATGGTTCCAAGCCTCATTCAAGTGCTAAATTCACCTTCCTAAGTGAAATTTTCATCTTCCAATGCCTCCACTGAGTGGGGCGCTACATCCAACCAATGGGATTTCAATCCCCTATGAAGGTCCAAGTGCCTTAGTCCCTTCATGAATAGATTTCACTGGGAAAGGTACTGCAAATACACAGAAGTACACCCTCCAAGGGTCCACAAGTCACATGTATCATGCCAAGTAAGCCACATTAATTAAAATAGCCACCCAAACATCTGCATTAAATCCCCCCTTTTCAAACTAAACAAATGCTCAAATACCTTATCAAATTTATCAAATTTAAGTGTGGTAGGGTTGTCATGGTGCCCTATTGGGTAGGAAAATCCCCAAGTAAAGAAGTGTTTCCCAAGAAGACCCTCTCTAAGTCATGTAGTGAATATGAGGTGGATTGGGGTATGACTTTTGGGCATGGGGTTCTTGACATATTGTTGAGTCTCAGTATTGACACCTCTATTACCCTATATTATCCTCTGTCTGAGTCAATTTTACCTATGTTATGAGTATAAAATTGATTGTTACCTCCATAAATACACTTAATGACCTTGTTCATGTGCATAGAGAGGTAACTTATGGTTAAATCATGGTTTGTTTAGTTTTCTTGAGTTAATTTGATTAAATGTTTGATTTTGTATGATCCTAATCATTTGACTCCTAAGCAGTTTTGATCCGGTACCCAAAGCTCCACCTATTCTGATACTGCACGCTCTGTACTATTCCGGTACCAATTCATGTGCCTAATCCGGTACTCAGGATTTTGACTGTGTGTATTCCAGTACTAAACAGCTACCTACAGGATTTCGGTACCAGCATTCTAGTACTGGATTTTATCCTCGATTTACGGGTATATGAAAATGAATATAAAAATTTGGGGACATGGGTTTTGTCCCAAAATGTGTTTTCATGCTGAATCGTGGGCCAAAATCTCCATACCTCACACGTGTGGATCTCCATCTCAGGGGGAACAATCCATCCTAAATCTTTGCCAATTTTCCAGAAATTGCAGGATCATGCCCAGATTCGTGGGAAATACATTTCCTTGATTAGATAATTGGTTATACTCAACCTCCATTGATGGAAAATGGTTTTGATTTGGATGGATTGTCTAGATCCAAATTTTTAATGTAAAAAACATATAAATTGAGTGATGGCTCTAAGCCAAGGGAGAGAAATTAGTATGCTAGAAATTGGATTTCTGAACAAACTCCTTTTGTAAATTCATTTGTTGAAGATCAATGGAAGTTTGAATTCAAGGATCTTGTGTGTCTCTTATAATTTAGCATCTTTTGATATAAAATCTTCCATGTTGGCATCGGCAAGGGCCCATCGATCTAGCTTGGTAAGCTCATTGTAAATTATTAGCATAGATTTCTATTTTCTGTACTTGTTGTTTTGATTTCATTTTTTATTTCACTATTAGAATTGATTGCAAAGTGTGGCATAGCAGGAACAGTTGGGAGTCCATCATTTACATTACATAAGCCATCAAGTGGAACATTTCATTAAAAATTATGTTTCCTGTGTAGAAACGAAGTAATTCCCAGAATTTCAAGATTGTATTAATTTTTTGTTTGTGATGCATCAATTGATTTTGAAGAGTGTGCAGAATTAGATAAGAATTTCTTGCAATTTTGAAGTGAATTGTCACAGGAAATGAGATCAAACTTAATCTCTCACCTTCATGCACCATAGAATGAAGCCTCTCAATTATATTGACAATTTTTTATACTACACGGATTTGATTGGAGTGAATAGAGTTATGATTGCTTTTTGTTTAAGAGTGAATTGTTGATTATCATTTTCAATTGCTACAGGGAACAAGATCTGATTTCATCTCTTCTTTTAATGAGCCTTTAATGAACAGATCTGTTATGTGAGCAAGAGCCTTTTCAATTGAGTGTTTTCTTGAGCATTTTACTATGAGCTTGATCTTTTGTTATCATTGAAGTGTGCCCATATTTGCTTGTTAGTTGTTGCTAAGGGTAGTAGCTACAGATAACTAAGTCAAAGTCCATCTTTTCACTTCATGAGCTTGTAAATGGACAATTCATTATCTGAGCAAGATATTTTGAATGCATGATTGCTAAGATTTTGTTTGCAAGTTTTGCTTTTTGAATTTTGAAATGAGTGGAGAATGTCATTTGAAAAGTGTGAAAACAAAGTATTTTGTTATTGAATGTTTCTTCCTTATGCTATACTAAATAGACATAGGAACCTATCTGTTATCGACACATATAGTGCATCAACTCTATTGATTACAAATCACGGTTGATAATTTATGTTTGGTAATATATTATGCAAATAATTGCACCAACACATGTCAAGGGCTCATATTGTCTCATTTATGGTTTCCATTAGGAAGGGTGTGTTGCATCCCTTGTTTGCAATGCAATATTTTTCCAAACCCTTTTATTTTTCGTTAATTTATTATGATCCTAGTTCATTGAGTGATATGTGCAATGGAAAGTAAAGAGCACTACAATGCCACTTGAATTTAGTAACACATTGAGTGCCACATGCACTGGAAATTAAAAGACATCACAAATGTATTCCCCCAACAAGTGATACATTCATTAATTATGTGTTTTCTTTTTTAAAGGTCCTTGGTTTTTTATGGAGAAGCATTTCATCACTCTCAGGACCTTAGGGAAAGCATCTAGAGGGACAATTTATGGATTTTAACTTTTTCCAACTACAACACCTTTGGGCCTTCAACCCCTTCTTCCCATGAAATGAGGTATAAGCCCTTCTTGGGGTCAATGATCCCAAAAACCCAAAATATTAGTAAACGGAGAGAAAGAATTGTGGAAATTGGAAAGTATGAGTGATAATTGTACGATGACCCTTCAAGTAGACCCCCCAATAGCAACCCTTTCCCCAAGGGTGACCCACTTACTAGGAAACCATGCCAACCACCAAGGTGAAATAAGGAAAAAGGTATAATTTCCAAGCAAATGTTTTCATAATTAAGAAAGGACCCTTTGCAACATGCTCAAATGCTGCAATTATTAAAGTGACACTTACCACAATATTGGACTTGTTTTCTAATGAAGCAAGACCTATTTTCCTTTCTAGGCCATGTTGATGTGACAGATACTACTATGTTATTGATGATGAATGGTGATGTGTGCTGAAGAGGTGGGGCTTTGTCTGCTCAATGTGTGTTGAACTGGTCATTTGTCTCTCGACACTCCATGTCTTCTACCTGTGGGCCTTGAGACATCATCTCCTTAGTTACCCCTAGGTTGGGGGGGTAACATGGATCATTTGCATTCATTTCTCAAATATTTTTGACAACATTCACATCATAATCTTGACCAGTGAAAGAACCACTACTACATTGCTTTGTCTCAATTTATAGGAGAAATGTGCTATGTTGGGTTCTAAACATTTTTACCAACTTGACGAGAACCTTGTAGAGTTCTTTTTTTTTAGAGGTCACATTTAATGGATATTTTTAACCCCATTTCAAAAAATGGTGCTACCAGTAGCACCCTTTTCTTTTTGGGGTTAAAATTACAAAACTTTGCAACCATGATTCATAAAATCGCAAAAAAAAACCTTAAAATATATTCCTAAAAACAAAAAGTGTTTCTCCTAGCATCACCTCTTTTTTTCCAGGGTTAAAATTGTTGGAAGATTGGTTGTTGTCATTGATGTCAACCCTAGTCATTGGTTTTGGACCGCAAGATTGATGAAGGTATTTGGGCATGAAGGGCAATGTACATGCAGAAGAAAAAAAAACCCATGTATGGATAGTATACATCACGTTGTTTCCAGTGGTAGGTGGCACATCACGTGGATCCTCATGGTTGAGGAGAAATGAATTTTTGAAGATGACAAAGTGAATTAAAGAAGGAAGTACATGTAGGCCCTGAAGATAATCAAAGAAAATAATTACAAAATAAGAAAGTGCCAGGTCGACCCTAATGTTAAAAGGAAGTGACATAAATGGTATAAATAAATATCATTATACATTCATTTGATACACAAGTCAAATTTCAGAGGAAATCAGAAGTAAAGAAGGTCGGATTTCAAGGGAGGATGAAGTCTTTTGGTGATGTGTTCTAAGGTATGTTATTTACAAGTCATATTACCATTTTCACTATAACGTTTTTTATAGAACGCTTCATATGGTGAAATTTCTATGGTATTGAGAATACATATCAAGGTACCTGTGGTAAAAGTTTCAGCTCTTGATTCCCTATAATTATGGAGATACACTCTGTGGAAGATAGGGTTTTGACCAGTCCTGAAGCTAGTCAATAAACAGGTGTTCCAGGTAAAACAGTCATAACTTCTTCATAGAGAATCCAAATGAAGTGGGACCAATTTCATTGGAAAGAGTACAGAATTTAGTTTCTTTTGTGTGAGTTTTCGAATCTGATGTTACATATTGATCGCGAGGTATTCTGTACAAGTTCACTCTCCTGAATAAACCAGAATTGAATAAAGTCTACCATTCTTTCTATAAATTCTTTTTGGGGAGGATTCAAGGAGTGAAACTTGGAAGCGTTTCAGAGAATAAATTGATTAATATTATCTATAGGATCATAGTATTCCAATAATTGAAGAAGTATAGAAGTTGAAGAAGTCTCAGGAAGCATTATCAGGATCTATGTGATGGTTGGTTGATGGTGATGATTTAATGTAAAGTTTTATTATCTCTCATATATTCTTGGGTGGAAGGAAGGAGAAAGTATGGAGAGTTCAAACCTCTCTTGATGTTGGAAGATTATATATTCCTGTTGGATTTTTATCCCTCCCTTTATATTTGGAAGCTTTAGCTACCTTTGGAAGTCATTACTTCCCTTGAACAACAACTATTGATTATTTCTCATATATTGTGCATGGTCTATTGTGGTGTATTGGTGTAACTCTTATACTATTGTTCATTGCTCATTGGATATAATTGAATGGTTTAAATACAAGTTGATTTTTTTTTAAATTGTACTTGATATTGATTCACCCCCCTCTTAGTATCAAAAATTGGTATCAGAGAAAGTTACCTTCAGTGCTGTTGTGGGTGGGAAATCCCTCCTATGAACTAGCACTAAGGGTTTTATCATGCATGCAGAAATGACCTAAAGATTTTACTCATATGTAAATACAAGGCTCAAGAGATTAAGTTGGCGTACCTTATTTTTTGTGTTTGATGTCGATCCCTTTTCGCGCTTGGTCATTCTTTGACTGCAACTGTCCTCCTAATGTTGACCTGCATTCACTAAAGACAAACAAAGAACTCCACATGCACTTGATCTATGAATTAATGGGTTAGATATTTAATCGATCATATAATCAATATTCCAATAATGACAATCTCATATGGCGGGATGGGAAAAGCAATTCTTTTATTAACTTCACAATGATAAAGTCAGCCACTGCTCCTCGATCCTGGTCCTGGGCTCTTCTTTCAATATCTTCCAACTGCTTTTCTCTATACTTATTTTTGCACAAGGATGGATAAAGGTTGGGACAAAGGGAATGCTTAATCAGGTATAGTTTCTTTACTATGATTCTCCTCCTTTCAAATGGGACCCTTAACCCTTCTTTTATAGGCTAGAAGAAGCTAGGTATTTGGTCGAGTGACCAGCCATGCATGGCCGAAAGGTTTATTTAACTTACCCAAAGTTGTGTGTTCCATCAACAACTTTCCTTTTTCCATTATTTTGTAGGTACACGTGGGTTGTCTTGGGTCAGCTAGCATGTACACGCATGCAGTAATGAAGCAGGGCATGTGGGCCTTTATAAAAGGGTTTTTTAAGAAGAGTTGTTTAGTAGTGTTTTGGCAAAGAAGGAATTTGAGATGGCCTGATGCCAGGTAAGCATGTATGGTGAAAATTAGGGTTATAACAAATTCCCCCTAATGTGTGAGGTCAGAAGAGCATCTGATGGCCTAAATACATTAACAATATTCACCAACATTCCAAACAAGTGAGCCCAGGGACCAGAAATCGGGAGGTGTCATCTGCAAAATAATAATTGTCTCACATAGGTAGGCATACCCATGCTCAGGATAAAATAAAATCATGGCTACCAATAAAATACATTGTAGATCCATGTCATATAACTATATAAAGTGTAGCCGCGAGCAATACACAGCAGAGCTACATCTCGAAATCAAAAAGATATACATGTAGAGTATCCATCTTCTAGAAGTTGATAAGGATTGATGGTTGGAGATGAGGTCTTTAAAGATTGAGCAACAACTTAAAAATCTTCAAAACTCGAGTAGGAGTGCAATATGAGTGTACGACTTCACTACCCAGAGGTCTTCAACGGCTTGTCGGTCATGGACTAGAGCATCTTGATTATCAGACTGAAAGCTTCATTGATTTCTAACAAAGACTTGATTGGACTTTTGGGATGATCGGGCATGAGGGAAAGAGACAAAATATAGAGGGGCCGACTCAGGCTTGGTAAAAACTTCCCTTGGACAATAGCATGAAAAATGATGAGACTCAAGCACCATGGCATTAACATAAGTTTACGAGGCAGGAGGCAACACAAACTCTCCATATGTTTGGAAGAATAACCAAACGAAGGAGGACACAGCTCTATGTAGCTAGAATGGCTTCCTAAGGTCGTATTAAATCCCAGATTTTGTCGAACAAATGGACAGATGTGCTTTATCCAAGGGCGACTCATTATGCTGCCAATACAAAGAAAATACTTTTCCCTTCCTCTTTTTGGGGTATATTTGATTTTTTTTTTTTGTCTTTTTCAATAATTTTGGAAAAAGAATAAAAGAATGTTACATTACAAAGGAGGAATGAGTGGCGCAAACATACAAGTTCGAGGTGCAAGGACAAGACTGATGTTCAAAGAAAGGACACTCGGGAAAAATCCCTCCTGGTACCAAAGGTGTCAAGATGTAGAGGCAAAGTGCTACAGGTCTTGCGTATAAGGCATGCTTCAAATGCTTCAGTTGAGAGCAACATGGAGCCAGCATTAGACCAAAGACGTAGGTATGCAAATGCGGTTAACAAAACACACAATGGTAACATCCTTCAATGTAAGTTTAACAAGCCCAGAGAAGGTAAGCTCGGCATTTTTTCAATTTAGAGAGTCTAAAAAACGTAAAAGGAGACTCCAATGGGGCACCTTTTTCGAAAGTAGTTTAGTTGGTTCAAAAAAGGGGTAAACTAGAAACGACAAGATGTCTATTCAAAACCATTTTAACAAGAGTGATAAAGACAAGATCACTTGACAATTTTTTCATTTTTAAGGAGTCTGAAAAAAGCTTAACTATGGACTCTGTCATAAATGTTCTTCTGGACCACTTTAACGAGTGTGAAAGAATAAGGTCACTCAGTGATCTTTTCAATTTTAGGGAGTCTGAAAAGAGCTTAACTATGGACTCCGTGGGGGATCCTTTTTCGTACATTTAGTCCCTTAGGCCCGAAAAGGGTTAAAATGATACCTAGGGGTACTCTTCTAGAGAACTGAAGTTCCTTAGAGTATACCTTTGTTCGTACAGTTGACTGTCTAGACCGGAAAAGGGGTAAACTACCACCGGATAGACATGACTTCAAATTTTAGTTTAACGAGCGTGAAATGCCACAAGATCACTTGGCAATATTTTCATGTTTAGAGGGTCTAAAAAGGGCTTAAAAGAAGACTCGTTATGGTTTTGGGAGTCCCAAGGGTGAGGTCAAGAGTGAAAATGAATCATGCAAATGAGGCTCAAACTCGTAATCAGGAAAAACTATGGGGGAATCCCGAGCCTATAGTCGTTAGTGACAGCATGGACACTGTCATGCAACCAAGATCTACCTAGGGCATCCATGTTATGGTAGGCTCTACCACCAAATTACGACACTTCTGAAGCAATAATGAGGGTTTCATGTCGCAACTCGGTGGGATCGATCCTATGGCAAAGCAAAAAAGGCAATGATATGCAGAAAGTGGGGGTGGAATCATGACTGAAATGCAACGATCTGGGAAAAAAATGACTTTTTACCAAAGGACCATCCAAACGCCCAAATCTCAAAAAAAATTCCAAATACCCAAAGGAATACCTCCCTTGATCATCCAAAGAAAACTCCTGAACCATCTTAAATGATTTTCAGTTTAGAAAAAATGCTAAAAGGGTCTGAAAATTGACAAAAAGGGGCCAAAAAACTCTATAAATAGAAGCTGGCAGCTCATTATCAACATTGTTAATTCAGAAATTGACTAAAATCCAAAACTACCCCTTTGTGAAAAGAATTGATTCTAGGAGCTTCGGTGGATGAAACAACCATTTGCTTGGACCAAGTAAGTATAAACTCTCTCCTCTTGAAATTTAAATCTTTATTTATGCTTTAGTTTCAAGTTTTGGGGGGGCGTCAACCCTCAAAAGGTCGGCCCTAGGTCCACGCAAGTTGTCTTATGACAGCCTGCGTGTACACTCGGGTAGAGGAAAAACTGCACGTGTGTACACGCGACTATCATCATTATAGCCCATGTGGACCCTTTATTTAATGGGAAAAAAAATTAAAAAACAAGGGTTAACCCTCCTGAACTTGGTTTTTGCAGGATGTATGTTCATTGGAGGGAAAAAGAGCATGAGGAGATTAGTGAGTTGGTCGGGGAAGACCCCAATGTTGTTGTTGCCTTAATGCAATGTGGGCTACTCAAGTTCTTCCTATGTCCTTTTATGCGAGCACAACCTAGGCTACTAAATGCCTTGGTTGATTATTGGCCTTTATGTTAGAGGGGAAGTCACTGGTGCCTACTAGAGAGGACATATATTTTTTGACTGGCCTCTCTAGGAGAGGGGAACCAGTAAATTTTTGGACATTTCCTTCGGGGCCTCATAACATATTGAAATTGATAGGACTTTATTGTGAGGCTGGTACAGACCAATCGAGCTCTCAAGTGCCAATAAGAAAGATCGTCAATTTATCAATGCAAGCGATTGTGTTGCTTATTGGGTGGATGATTGGTTCTATGACTCTACATCAGGCGTCCCGTGCATATATGAACTGTGCGGTCCAGTGCTTAAATGCACAGATATTTCACTGGAACACTACACTGTTGGATTGTATGAAGAGGCAGCTGACAGATTGTCGGTTGCGGATGAAGAGGAACTTCGGGTTAGAGACGATTCTATGCTCTTTCTTCTTGGAAAGAGTTCCTATTTTTATCCCTCGAGTGGTGGTACGAGGACATTGGGCCTCTCTTCCTACGGTTTGCAGATGGGCAGTGCTACTGCCATGACAGGGTGGTGGAAGCACCAATGAGTCCTTTGATGATGACTTCTTTGCTTGGTTGTCATGACAGATCCCAGTCATAGAGGATTACCCTTATGCTGGGATTGATTTCTCGAGAGATCCTAAGATACTAGTACCTCCTGGCGAGGAGCAAGGAGAGATGGGTAAGTTTGCATCATTTTTTTTTTTTTGTAAAACATATGTAATTTTTATGTTGTTTTTTTTTATCTATATCATTTTTTTTATACCAGAGTATTTGACAGATATGTGTCTATTATGTGCAGATGTGGGACCAGTGCGACTTATGGATTACATGAGGAACAGGCGTCGTGCTCGGCCAGGGGCTGCACCTGTCACTGCAGGGGGACCAGCAGTAGCAGGAGAGCTTCCAGCTGGTGAGGCTAAGAGGGTTTTGAGACGAGTCGAGTGAAACTTTACCTCGCTCACCCGCATAGTCCCTATGGCAAAGATTGAGAATCTTCCACCATCTATGCAGCCTCATGTAGTGGGGGCACCACGGACGTGGGTCCGACTGTTTCGAAGTTTGGAAAACATTGTTGATCATTACAACGGGGCCCACAGGCCCTAAACTTAGTTAGTCTAGAATTTTCACATGCCAAGAGCACTACTTGTATATATTTTTTGAGGGCATAAGCCCCATGACTCGTTACTGGTCATATTTTTTAGGCGCTTGCATCCACCTATGTACTCTGATGATTTTGATATTATATATGGATCTTTCTAGTTTCTTTTAGTATTATGGATGTGTCAGTTTTGATGTTATCTTTTGTCACTATGGCAGATGTCAAGAGAATCAGAGGTGTTCATTGGCTATGTAGACGGTGCTAGCCGGCACACTCGGAGGCTTGCCTCCACAACTTGGGTAATTTTTACACCTCTAGGCTAGTTATTATCTTCCGAAGGTATATGCTTAGGTGACACCACAAACAATGTCGCCGAGTACACTGCAGTTATTGAGTTGCTTCGTGATGCCCTGTCATTTGGTATCTCTCATCTTCGGGTCTATTTAGATGCTCAACTGGTTGTGTCTCAGTTAAATAGAGTCTACTATGTTCATGATCCGACTTTACACTGACGATTCCTTAGGGTACGTCTCTTAGAACGAAGCTTTGATTATATTACATATTTTCATGTTCCTAGGAGATTAAACCAAGTTACAAATACTCTAGCTAATCAAATTTTAGACTGGCATCTCTCACACATATAAAAAGACATACACATAAACATGTAAATACATTTTTAAAGGGAAATCTGTTGTGGGTGGAAAATCCCTCCTACGGACTAGCACTAAGGGTTTTATCATGCATGTAGAAATGACCTAAAAATTCTTACTTTTTATCATCATCCCATGCCTAAACCCCATTACTCATATGTAAATACAAGGCTCAAGAGATTAAGTTGATGTACCTTATTTTTCGTGTTTGATGTCGATCCTTTTTCGCGCTTGGTCATTCTTTGACTGCAACTCTCCTCCCAATGTTGACCTGCATTCACTAAAGACAAACAAAGAACTCCACATGCACTTGATCTATGAATTAATGGGTTAGAGATTTATTCGATCATACAATCAATATTCCAATAATGACAATCTTATATGGCAGGACGGGAAAAGCAATTCTTTTATTAACTTCATAGTGATAAATTCAACCACTGCTCCTCGATCCTGGTCATGGGCTCTTCTTCCATTGTCTTCCAACTATTTTTCTCTATACTTCTCTTTTCACAAGGATGGCTAAAGGTTGGGACAAAGGGAATGCTTAATCGAGTATAGTTTCTTTACTATGATTCTCCTCCTTTCAAATGGGACCCCTAACCCTTCTTTTATAGGCTAGAAGAAGCTAGGCATTTGGTCGAGTGATCGGCCATGCATGGATGAAAGGTTTAGTTAACTTACCCAAAGATGTGTGTTTCGTCAGCAACTTTCCTTTTTTCATGCTTTTGTAGGTACATGCGAGTTGTCTTGGGTCAGCTAGCATGTACACGCATGTAGTAATGAAGCAGGGCACGTGGGCCTTTATAAAAGGGGTTTTTAAGAAGAGTTGTTCAGTGTTTTGGCAAAGAAGGAATCTAAGATGGTCTGATTTCAGGTAAGCATGTCTGGTAAAAATTAGGGTTATAACAAGTACAGTCTAACCACTGGAAGGAAGATCCTAAGAAGAAATGGAAGACAAAATTCCAAATGGGATTCCACCATTTGATGGAAGCAACTCTGAATACTGGAGTATAGAATGGAAACTTACTTGAAAGATCTTTGGGTAGATGTTTGGTTCTCAGTTGCTTCAGGATACAATGCTTTGAAGAAACCAAAGATTACAGCTCAGAAGGAAGCAAAAAGGAACAACAAATTAGCAATAGATACCATCCTGGATGGATTGACAAATTCAGTGAAATCCAAGGTAGGATCATGTGCATCATCAAAAGAGCTGTGGGACAAGCTACAAGACCTTTATGAAAGGGATGAAGAAAAAGAAGAAGAAGAAGTTAAAGCAAATTACAACATCTCATATTTCAAAGAAGCAACTAGAGGTCAGTTATTTTTCTTTAATTGTGAAGGAGTAGGACATGTTGAATTTGAATGCCCTCATCCAAGGATTGAAAGAGATGACACTGAAGAAGAAAATTCCAATGAAGAAGAAGAAAATCATGAAGCAGAAATTATTCAACAAGACGATGAGAATCTTAAAAAAATGAAGCATGTTGAGATTGAAAATAGCAAGCTCAAAGACACACATAGAAAACTAAGAAGTGAACTAGGTAGTTGTGAAAACACAGTTGTAAGCTTGAAGGAAAAAATAGAAGAATTTGAGAAACTAAGAAAAGAAAACATTTCTTGAAAACTCTACTCGAAGAAGAAAGAAGAATAGGAGAAGTAAGGAATGTCCAAAGGATGAAGAAAGAAGATTGTGAGAAACTTGAACAAGAAGTTGTCTCATTGAGGAAGAGCTTAATAAACTCTCAAGTGCCAAAAGACTTAACACATCTTGGATGCATGGGTGAAACTTCATACAAAGAAGATGCAAATACCAACAAAAAGGTTGAAGAAAGAGCTACACGGACAGTTGATGAGTAGTGGTCCAGGATAGCAGAAAGAAGGAATGATTACAAAAGAGATGAATATCCAAGAAGACCTCTTACCTTCAAGAATCAAAGAATCTTCAATCGGTATGAAGGAAACTACAGAAGAGTAGATCATGAACCCAGATGGACTACATCACAAACAAGGCCACTTACTCCAAGGTATCAAAATTGCTTTCTTGGTCATTGTTATACTTGCAAAAATTTTGGACATAAGGCAATTAATTGCAGAATCAATGAAAGGAAAAAATATGCAAGAAACGTGAATGGTGTGAACAGAAGACATGGAAATAATCGTGGATTTGTCAACAGAAGTTATAATTCATTTTTCCCATTGATGGACAAAAATATTGTATGCTACAAATGTAATTATCTTGGTCACAAAGCATGAGATTTCATATATATGAATGAATATGTCCCTATGCCAACCACAGTATGGAGAAGGAAAGAGATTCCAAACAATGAAGATTGTCAAATAGCATTAACTGCTGAAGAATGTAAAGAAGAAGATGAATGGTACATAGACAGTGGATGTTCTTCACACATGACCGGGGATCAAAACAAATTCATCAGGACGCCATTTCTTCAATGCATTTAGTATTGCCATAATTTCCTTCTCATAAATGGGTTTGTGTAAGTCCTTTCCCTTGAGTGGTCGACTTTCAAAAGCCAGGTGCCTTCCTTCTTGCATTAGGACAACACCGATTCCATTTCCCAAGGCATCACATTCCACAATAAAGGTTTTTGTGAAGTCTAGAGTGGTCAAGATAGGAGCTTTGCACATCACCTCTTTAAGTTGTTCAAAAGATTTAGTTGCCTCTGGAATCCATGAAAATGCATCCTTCTTAGTTAGTGTTGTTAAAGGTGTTGCTATTCTTCCACAGTTCTGAACAAACCTGCGGTAGTAACCTGTCAAACCCAAAAATCCTCTAAGATTCTTCAATGTTTTGGGAATCGGCCAGTCCATCATGGCCTTAATCTTGTTAGGGTCTACCTTGACACCTTCATGAGATACAATATGACCCAAATACTCTACCTCCTTTAATCCAAAGAAACATTTGGATGGTTTGGCATATAGGTCTTGCTCCTTTAGTAGTTGTAACACCTTGTCAACATGTCACACATGATCCTACCAAGACTTGCTATAGGTTAGTATATCATCAAAAAATACTAACATGAATTTTCGAAGGCAGGGCTTGAAATTGGAATTCATCAACCCTTGGAATGTGGAAGGTGCATTTGTAAGGCCAAAAGGCATGACCAAAAATTCATAATGACCTTCATGAGTTCAGAATGTTGTTTTTGGGATATCTTCTTCCTTCATTCTGATTTGATGATACCCTGAACGAAGATCCAATTTTTTGAAATAGATTGCTCCATGTAGTTCATCTAAAAATTCCTCAATGACAGGAATGGGAAACTTATATTTAATAGTGATCTTGTTGAGATCTCTACAATCCGTACACATACGCCATGAGCTATTTTTCTTGAATACCATTACCACTGGTGCAGAGTAAAAACTTTGGTAGGTCTAATA
>JASDQU010244763.1:219944-248414 GCA_032191745.1 Picea mariana | reverse complement strand
CACTAGAAGACCAATCACTTCCCAAATTCTTAAAAACACACTAGTTGGTTTCCAGTTCTTTTAAATACAACGAAATCCTAAGAAGAAAAAGAATTTAATTTTTACCTATGAGATGGTGCATCAAAGAAAACAAGGAATGGATGATAATGATGTCCCACATGCGGATCTTTAATCCCAATACTTGTACAAGGAAGCATTTTATGAAATTTGTTTACATGGATGAATTTTTGCCAGAAGAAAACCCAGAAACTTAAAAGACTAGATATAGATATGTGAGTAAACTAGAGTTTCTTTGCCTTTGATTACCTGGGCTCCCACTGAATGCAAGCAGTGGTAGACACAACTCCACATGATCACCAACCTAATGACTTTGAAATTGCATGGGAAATGGACTTCCATCTCTCACCAAAGCAACCTACAAGTTCGATGTCTCTCATTTGAAGAACCTGACATCTCTCAAAAGCATTAGGAAAATAAAGAATTTAATCCCAAAGCCCAGAAGAAGATTGGGTTGAATTGACTGGTAGAATGATACCATTTCCAAAATATCCTCTTCCTTCGTGTATATGGAAAGTAGCTTCTACCATAGAAAGTGAGATGAATAGACAGTGGTTGAAGAAATGATTGTACATCTGGTTAACAATTCATTAGAGGCACAACCTTCCAATAACTAATTTCCAGCCACGACTATAAAACTTGCAAGCAGTGAAAATTGTTGAGGTGCACAAAGCAAAGGGAGCCCAAATTTGAGCCATCTATAGTTGCTAAAAGTCAAGGACATATCATCCAAGAAATTCTCTACATCCATGGCTACCAAGCATAACCCTAAGTGAATAATTGTTATTCAAGCTACCAGAAATATCATTGGAAAGCAAAAAATGGCTCATCAGTATGTTGACCATTATAACATCGTCTTCTAAGCCTATGAGAACATGATGACTACTGAGCATAAGAAAGCAATGTATATGCCCCATATTATACAATGGCAAGGAAGGAAATGAAAGGCAGAATAAATGAAAATCTTTTGCTAAGTGAGAATGGCCAGCAGCTAGTAAGTAGGCATTGTCAGTGACTTGTTTCTTGCAGTGGCAGAAGAGGAAACTGTAAAAGAAGCTACAAATTGAATAGAAACATACAAGAAACCTTCAAGAAAAAGTAACTAGAAAAATACATGGTCTTACAGGTAAATCCAGCAACAATGTAGTTTGTCTTGATTGACCAAAAACTGAATGGAATTGATTCAGCCAGGACAGACAATCAACTTATTCAGCAATTTATTTATTGTTTGTGGGCCAATGTTGATCACAAAAAGGCCTCCACCATGTGAAAAGGGAGGTTTGATGCATGCCCAGGGACTTTGGGGATATTTGTGTCTTTGAAAGTTTGATGTTAAGCTTCAGAGAGCAACACTACACCCAATAAGTTTATCAAAGAAACTTGATTTCCTTTATATCAAAATTTGAGCCACATAGTGAGTTGTGTGGGAAAATGTGGGAAAGGATTAGAATTTCATGAGTTGATAGTTACCCCAACACTCATGAAAATTCAAGGGTCCTTCATGCTTCAAATTATTCAAAAGGCCTGGGAGGATTATAAATTATTTCTCAAATGGAATGGGGAGTAAATCTACTCTAGCATTTATTTTAGCAACCAATCTTTATGGTGGAAACCATGCTAGCATGGAGTGTTCAAATCCTTGGGAGATATACCTATGTCTAATGATCTAATATAAGAATGGAATTAGAACCATAAATGACCTATATGGAACCCCAAGGAGGGTTAACATTAAACAATTTGTTAAGCTCTCTAATTGTAATAGGCTAGTCATTAAAGAAAAATCTAGGAGATATTCCAGACAGTCTTCACTTTAAGATGGACATAATTTCCACAAGAAATTAGTAAAAGGACTAGGTATGGAACTACCTCTTTGACCATAATACATGTCTATGATTATAGTTGGATTATCAGAGAAGCTACCATAGAAAATAAGCTCAACAAATCCTTGAGCTTAAAATCAAAGTTCTCAGCCTAGAATGTCTCTTGAACTGCAATTTGATTTTAAGGTCAATAATTGTCAAATCATAGAATTTCTCCTGAATGAAAACTAATTGTTTCACTAACATTAGTTGGGGCTCAAGTGTGTTTTTTTGTAAGTCTCAAAAATTTGAGCAATCCTGAGTCCAAAGATGTTTCCTTCAAGCAATAATGGATGTGTTTGGCATGCATGCATTACCATGTAACTGAAAACTTGATTCAAGGGATGTTTGTATAATCTATATTGTTTCTTTGTCTCTCATCAACTCTTAAAATGACGTGTTTATCCTCTTAACCTATAACCATAAGTCCAAGTAATGAAGCAATTGTTTGTTGTAATTTTTCATGTTACTTTCTTAAGGGAAAATCATTGAGGCACTATAATTACCAAAATACTTCATGCCCTTATAATTACAAAAACAAATTGTGGTAGATTCTATTAGGGTCCTATGTTCCATAGTAATCAATAGTTGTTAATCTTCCAAGTTAGTCAAATTTTGGTCTATTCTAGCAAAATTTGCCTAGTCACAAGGCAAAAAGTATCAGCTTGATAAAGAGTATTAATTTGATAAAGTGTATCAGAGCTACATAATCATGTTTTATACTCCAAGGCATATATTTATCTACAGCAAGGATCAACAGGCCTCTCCAAAAACCAAATTTGGCACTTGACTGCACTTTTATTGTGCAAAAACATCAGAGTTTTTCATTTTTTAGTCACATGTTTGAAGAGCTGATTGTGACCCATAAGAGATGAATATTTGTAAAATGGAGGAGGTTTTTGTTCATAATAGGAAAAAGTACAATAACCTATCTCAATTTTTACACAGGTGTTACAGGGTGAGAGATCCATGCACATATTTACAGCCTATTTTTATGAATGCGCAAAGGCCTGTTTTAGTCATCTTTTTGCAGAGAATATTATGAAGAACTGGAGTAGAATTTTGGAAAACCGAAAGAGGTTTATTTCAAAATCATATTGATATACAAAAACCTATTTAATTTTATACACAGGTTTTAGGGTTAAATAGATATCATCTCGTCTTTGACCCCTATTGTTCATTGCTCTTCTGGCAGATTCATTGCGCTTCTGTGTAGCAAATATTTTACTCCATGTAAATAGTCAAATGGTAATTTGGTGAATGTAAATGGTAAAAAACAAGTTTATTAAGGCTTGGTAAATGTAATTTCAAGTTTATAAGGTCGAATTCATGTATTGTATGCTTTAAAGGATAAGCTCAAGTAGTTTAGGAAAAGGAGGAAAATCAATTCTAACTCCTCCTAGGTTTTAGCAATGATAGGATAGATGCATATATTTGATTTTTTGGAGTAGAATTCGACCTCCTTAAGAGGATTTCGACTTGTTTTCATTATATATGAATGTAATGCAATGTATTAGAGGTGGGATGTCTGAGATTTTGAGAGCCAAGGAGCGGCATATGCCTATACTTTTCCTAAATTGAACACAGAGACAGTTTGCAGACTTGTGAAGAGATTCTTGTGATTTGATCATTGGTATGAGTATTTTTCTTCAATTGTGTAATGTTTCTCTACTATATATGATATATTTTATGATCTCCATACATGGTGCTTGTGAAAAAAAAGTCTTTAAAATCAAAATAGGGCTTATTCTCATGTATCCATCTTGGAAATTTCCATGTGTCTTTACTGGTTCCTTCAGGTATTGCATCCCTAATGATTCCAACCGATATCGATGTTTCCCTTGCCAAACTATGAAATTCTTGAACTTTCTCTCTCTCCAACCAAGAATTTTGGAGGGAAATAGGTTGATTACTCCAGTCAACAACAAACCAACACAACATAATTCTATAAATTGTTCTAAAAATGACAAGAACAATATTTAATCCCCAAAATCATATGAATGAAAAGAGCACCAATCATAGCTAGATGGCATAAACACTAGGATGGATACCTTAAGGAACCTTGTATAATGTGACCAAACAACAAAATTTCTACACYGTCATGTTGAATAACCTCAAATCAATCAAAGGAAAAAAACAAGCCAAAGTCTATGAGTAGTTATGCCCTCCATTGGACATTTTTTTGTGGTGGTTTGGGATTTCCTGGTGTAAGATGAGGTCACAATTTTGCAGCAAGCCCTAAATTGTCAATTCAATATAAAAAGAGAAAAGACCACGTTTTGTTTCCATTGTCCATGACCATAAATCCACTAGTTCTGCAATAATAGGGGACCCCAAGTGAGATGCAATTGAAACTAACCATTTCCATACAAACACCCATGTTTCCATTGCTCCAAATGTTGAAATATAAGTTGGGCAGCAACACAATAGCTATGAAGAGATTTTCATCTTCATCTTTCAATAGTTACCACATTAACAAATTGTTGTAGAAGGGGCATAAACCTAATAACTAGTATCTAATTAAATGACTCAGTTTCAGGTTGCAACAATTGTGTGTTGTTGATTGGCTCTAATTAGTGATGTAAAAGGACTCTGAACCTTCCATTGGATTTTTTGTCTGAGATTGAAAACCATTGATGATAACATAAAGCCTTCTCATACCAACAATTTCTCCATTATCATTGGACTTCACATGGGCACTGACTATTACAATAGACATGATCTCCAAAATACCAGCTTCTACCATTTTTATATTGGACCCTGAAGCTGCAGCAGTAGCAACTGTGACAGCAATAATATTACTTGTCAAGATACCACTCTGTCAATTTTTTTTCCCTGGAACAAGTCTCATCTTGTCATAAATTGACAAGATCGCATTTACATTTTAGGTCGTAATAGTCTCTAAAATAACCAAAGACTAACCCTTAAGATTTTAGTTAACAAAATGTCATAGTAGTTGATGAATTATGCAATTCTAGGAAATATTTCTTCCCCCCTCTTCATTGGACTATTTTTAATAGGCCAAGGTCCCTCGGTATGTGCAACCAACATGAAATTATATTTTGCAAATTAGTCCTATAATTACAAATTGCCTTCAAATTTGAGTAAGGAAAATTGTAATTAGCTTCATCATTTTTTCCTTTAATGCAACATTAAATTCTAGCAAAGATTTAATGACTATTCATTGGACTATTTATAATGACTTGCACTTGCATTTTTCATTGTTTAGTTTAAAATTGCGTAAGGTTATACTAAAATAATATGAACTCTTTAGAGCTTGTCCAAAATCTACCTTTGATTTGCATATTATTTTATATTTGTTACAAAGTTTTATTTTTGTAAACCAAATTCCCAGGCACATGTAACACATTCAAGTGCTTAGTTCTATTGTCAATAGCCACAATGTCTTGATGGGAATGATGTTTTTTTCAACAACAAAATTGATTATCTCAAATTTAGGGCCCTTTTTCTTCCATGTGCTCAATAGAGATTATCTTATAAAAGAGTTGATTATATAAATTACCCAGCTCTCAATTTTTTTCCTTCTAGAATTCATAAACAAAACGGCCTCACTGTATTTTATTGTTCCAATTTCAATCCATTTAAAAATGAATACAATTTAGAAAGTAATCTTTTGAAAAGATTTATGAGGTTGTTAAATATCATTATAATTGTGAGACAATGCTTAAATATCACTACAAATGTGAGCTCATATTTACTTATAGATATATATTATTAGAGAACCTATAACATAATTACAAGAGCACAAATCCTATCAATTGTAATAATGAGATTCAGTTTTAAATCAATTTTTAAGCCACTTCATATTGAAACTCACTACTAAGAATGGAAGCCATAAACATTTAAATTGTGATAATACCAAGTTTACAAGGATATCAAGCTTTGAAATATTATTGGAGGACTCTTTCCAGTTTGAATTGGATTCTAGTTTTAATGGAAGCCATAAACATTTAAATCGTGATAAAAACAAGATTACAAAATATTGAGTTTTGACATATTTTTGAAGGATTCTTCCTAATTTGAATTGGATTCCAATCTTTGGACATCTCCCTCGAGTTGAGGCCTTTAAGGACTCTTCCCAAATTGAATTGGATTCCAATTTTTTGATGTAGATATAGATACTGTGATATATTATTGTGATCAATATTTGGCATGTGTCCATTAGAAAATAGCAAGTTGCTTTAGGCCCAAATCCATTTCCCTGCATACCTTTTTCATTGTTGGGTGAGTCACACTGCTGAAGTTTTTTTTTGGTAAATCTTGTAGTTTAGATTGAATACGATAGAATGTTTTGTTTCCATTGTCCATGAGCAAACATCCACTAATTCTACAATAACAGGGGACCCCAAGTGAGATGCAATTGAAACTAACCATTTCCATACAAGCACCCATGTTTCCATTGCTCCAAATGTTGAAATATAAGTTCGGCACCAACACAGTAAACACAGTAGCTATGAAGAGCTTTTCATCTTCATCTTTGAATAGTTACCACATTAACAAATTGGTGTAGAAGGGGCATAAACCTAATAACTAGTATCTAATTAAATGACTCAGTTTCAGGTTGCAACAATTGTGTGTTGTTGATTGGCTCTAATTAGTGATGGTAAGATTCTTTAGATTATCTTTGTAATGAACCCCAAATTTCTCAACATAAAAAAAATTGTTAGGATCATTATTAAATTTTTCCTTTCCTTTATAAGGTGTACTTAATGATACTACATTGTGAATTAACATTTCTTCTTCTTTATGCATTTTATGTACACCATAACTTTAACAAGTGGAAAGAATTCTAACTCCATTTTATTATTTAAGGGTGGTAGTTTGACACCCAAGTGAAAGTCACCATACGTAACTTGGTTATCCATCATAGAGAACATTCAATTTACGCAAGTCACTAAGTATATATAGCTATATACTATGAAACTATATTGTATAAGTTTGATACCTACTGCAAACTAAGGAGATTACGATATAAGAATATACACTAAGGGATAACTACTTGTCATGCGCAAGCTATATGCATAATCATGAAGACAAGAATTATAAATTTATGTCCCATCATCACATTAATGAGATTTATCCCTCGCATTATGGTGGGACGGATTCTATCTAACTGACACATGATAGAGGGCAGTTGAACTGACTGGTAGGGTGCTAGTTAGTTCCATGCATTCGACTTAGACTCGAACTAACACTGGTAGGCGGTTTGGCGGACTAGAGAAGAGTGGGGTACCCTAACTAGACTGTGTTCATCGTTACAGATTTGCTTATTGTTATATATATTTGAACGAATGGTACGTGACTGTCAAGGTGTAAGTGAGCCCTACGCAATGGCATTGATGGTAGACTGCCGTATGTCCCTTGGGCCCAACGTTTGTTTAATGAAATCCTATCTAGCGTTTGCCACGACACCTTTGTCACTTGGTTGGGTACCATCTCTGCATTAACGCCATCAACTTAACTTACGGGGCTTTCCCAGGGTCTATTATTCATTGTCTTCTCGGCTCTGTGTTAAAATTTTCCCCTCATCTGTTCACTGTAACACCCTACTTCAGTTTCATAGATGTACAGTCCAGCGTTATGGTGGATTCGGGATTACTCGGTTAATGGCAGATTTCCAATTGATTTATTTCAAAAGGTAAGGCTCCTCTAGCTGTAATAAATCTAAAAAAATCCCGCTTCTTTAAAAGATGGAATGCGCGTATTAAAATCTCTCGAGTAGCAAACTGTTAGATTGTTTAGCTTGTGTTCTCATGGTCATATTAGGATTTTTATTTTGTAATAGAAGTCCACCCGATAAGGTTTGGCTTTACCTATGGATTTAATCTTACCATTGTTACTTTCTCTCGGTTCTTTCAACCTTATGGTTTCGAGATAGACTATAGATCTTGTTTGTGTCCCTCGGAGGTCCTATCACTCGATAAGGTCTCATAACAATTCATGGGTTATATTCTACAGCTTTGTGGGTTTTCTTGAGCCTTTTGTCTTGAGTGGTAACGAGTTTTTCCCCAACTGTGAAAGGGAGATTCTTGTTAAAGTCCCCATGTCATTGGATCCTTTCCTTTCAACATGGATACGCCAACAGGGTAACTGTGATGTTAAGGACATCTAGCTCTATTAATTTAGTGTGTACTATATTATATTTTTCATCGTTTTATTTGGTTTCGGCCTATGGTATTTGGCCGAAGGATTCCATTGTCTATGGTTTTTGAGGGTTTGAAGTCTAAATTGTTTCTTTGTTAAGTCGTATCTAGGGAATACAATTCATTTAAGTTTCCTTTTAATTCAAGAGTGTTTTGATAATGGACTCGTATTCTGTTCCATGTCATGACATACGGTTTTGTAGTCTCGAGTATATGTTGTGCATCCTTCCTTATAATGTTTGTATTGTGACGACCCCATCGTTACGACTACAAGTGAATCAGAAGATGCAAAAAAAAATTGTTTTTAGGCAAGAAGGCGGGGATGAAAACATTTTAACCACAAAAGTGACAATGAACACAAGCACGTAGTGCAGGCAACAGGCAACTATGACTCCACGCACTGGAACAAGGGTACTGGGTGGAACATGCGTAACACAACAAGGAGAAATGACTACATGCCTGACGCAACATGACCTCGCCCACAACTAAGGGACAAAACCCCCTCCTGAAAAAATGACCTTGACAACAAAGGACAAGAACCTAAAGGCACGTGAACCCAACGTATGAAGGTGTCACAACCCATGCGCCAAAACGACTACAATGATCAACACCCACACTGGGTAACACGGACTCTGGCCAAGTTATCTTTCGCCTCTATCAAATAGGGTGTGTCATGATCCCCTCATCTGGAATCATGTCATTCCTCGGTGATAGGCGCATCAATAACCTTGGCACAACAATCCTAATGGGACCAAGGATTCAAGAAAATCCAACGCGCTAGGAGGCAAAACAGTTGACACAAGCCTGCACCCACACCCCAACATTAGGTCGACGAGGCACAAGAGGACGACAACAAAGGAAGACGCAAGCCAACACATAACTTCGTCAACAACCCAACCCCTTAATCACGTCTAAATCAGTAAATAGACACCAATCTAAAGCAACATAACTTACCCTCTGAATCAGCATGTCTGAATCACAACTTAGTCAAACATGCCCATCTATTTAACATCGATTACAATCTGAAATGGAAAAAACTAAATTTTATCATTAGATACAATCTAGTTTTAGCAATTCACCTCATAGACGACGTTAACAAAATTAATGCACAAGCTGCAATTATCCCACTAGTTAACAATTTTAATTTACAATTTAGTCCTTCATGTACCGTCAAATTTAACATTAAATGCAATCAATGGATCTAAATGCAAATCAATTTAGCAAGATGAAATAAGTCAACGCTAACGCTATAAGAAATAATTACCATTTTTCCATCATTACCATCTAATTGACAAATCTAATTTAATAAATAATAAAACCATAAACTACAATTACCATCTAATTGACAAGTCAGTTTAATCAAGGTTAAAACTAAAGGACAAGTTTGGTTTGAGTTAATTAAAGGTGATCTAAACAATTCAAGGTTGTCTATTCAATGAAGAGGTCGTCAAAATGCTAACATTTTTTTGTAAGAAGTAATTATATTTTACTTATGTTGCAGACTACGGAGTACATTATTCAAGGGCTATCAATAAAAAAAAATAGAAGGCATGGTACAATACTCACCACAGACTAGGATATAGGATCATTGTTCTACACGGTCGAATGCACAGGTAATTTCAAGGTTGCAATTGCAGAGGTAGGGTGTTACAGTGAAATCGAGGGTACATCATGCAGAGGTTACATCAGTCAGTTTAATCAAGGATTAGAATTTGTTGAGTTATAAATCCTTCAATGGATTCATCTATTTACCTTACCTAATATTTTGCAATTGCGCATTATTTTAGTTATGTCAAGTGTAGGTCGCAAATTATATTCCAATAATTTTATCAATTTAGAATAAAAATCTGCTTATTTTTGTATCTATATCAATAAATATAAAATATTTTAACGATCTAAAGTGATCATTCAAGTGATCAAGTCACAATTCTAGGTAATGTGTTATCTACAAATTCTAGATCAACTAAGTTACCACTAAGTGTAGTTATTTATCGATGTTGAACTGCACGTTCTTCTACACTAGTAAAATTTAATTTAACTTATTTACTTCTCAAGTGTTATTTATTGAAGGAGGAGTTCGAGAGTATACACTTACTATGATTGCATCAGTTGTCTTTTTATTGACGCGGTTTTCTATGCCACATAAATTATGGAAAAAATAAAGTTGGGAAATACAACATGTATTTCGGATCTGGATGTTTACAACAGTTCTGAGGTATCTCAATTTTTTGTCAAAGGGAGGACATTCGATTGATTTTCTTGGTTATAGAGGGAACCTTGTAAGTCGGTCTTGTAATTCACCTCACAGCAAAATCGTGGTTACATCATGCAGAGGTGTCATAGCAAAGGTGGGTACAGTTCGCAGATTAAGAATTTGTTGTACAAACACACCAAAATGGATTATATACTTTGTCATTAGTAAATAAGTAAATCATTGTACTAAACACACCAGAGGGAATCGCATTCGTCGTCATTAATATATAAGCAAGTTCGTTGTACAAAACACATCAGAAGGGGATTCACATTGTTGTCATTAATATAGAGGCAAAATTGTTGTACAAACATAGCAGAAGGGAATTACATTTTTTTTTTTTATCATTTAAATAATAAGCAAATCGTTGTAGTAACAAGGGTAAATTACAGTCACAACCAGTAGCCAACAACGCAATCTTAAAATGCACGGTTCCAGTCTTGATAATGGAAAATCGCCAGAGTAACCAAGGGGAAAAACACAGACAAGAAAAATAAACGCAAAGATCCATTGAGAAAGTCATTGAAATGATTGCAGAGATTCTATCAACGCAAGCGCAGAGAAAATCCATGGTGAATCCATTAAGGCGTAGAGAACAAAAACAAGCACAAAGATAAACCAACAAGGACGCAAGGAAATCCATATGCAAAGGTACTTTTTTCTAGAAGGCACAAGACCCACAATCAACCAAGGACAAACAACAGAGGTAGACGGCTGACAGGAACATCCTTCGCTCATCATCCACGCACAGAAAATAAGGGTGTTGAGATCCATAGGTCTATTAACGCCGAAGTGACGACTGTAGATCAAGCTCCTGACCGACTTCTCAGGCGAGGACTGATGAGCTAGGGACGAAGGCAAAAAAAAAAAAAACTGCAATCATCGAAATCAATAAACCTTAGGACGGTCAAGTCATGCAAGGATCGAAGGCCAAGGGAAATCAATCAACATCAAGATAAGGTTATGGGGAAATTTCATTCATCAACTAGAACGCTAAGAATATCATATTCTTTACTTGATTAAGCATACAGAACTGAAAGCATAAATCATACTAACAATCTACCAAGCAGAAATAAAGGAAGTGTATTGTTGCCCAATCGCCTGCTCTGAGTTGATGTCCCACGCACTCCATGAAACTCCTGCTTGTCAACCGATGAGACTTCATCGGTACCTCCCAGCCAATGCTAGGGGTACTCTTCTTCTCCCTTAGCCCCTCAAGCCGCAAAGGGGCCACGCACACTATCCAGAGAATTAGCTAGCTCCCAGCTCGCCTCGCAAGGCCAAGCTACCACTCCTCACCGAGCTGGGTATCCCAACTCCCACAAGCTAAGTCATTCAAGTATATATTTCTGCAATGTAACGTTACGCAAACAGAAGAGACCTATCCTCATTTTCCTCCCTCCATTATATAGAGTTTCGAAGTCCCTTACTTTCCCAAAATCCCATTTTATTTAATGTTTAATAAATTAATTCATAAAATCCTCCCCATACATGTGTCACCCATCCCCTTCATTCCTCCATAAATTAATTTCATTAATTAATTAATTACCTCTATTTCCCTCACTCACCTAAAGGCACTCCTAGAATCGCTCCTAGTTGTCCCCAAATCCCCTTACAAGATTTAATGACTTTCCCCCTTATTAATTTACTAGTTGAGTTTAAATTAGAAAGTTCTTAAATGTTAGATACCTTACTAAGTTAGACTACTTGTTTTTTCCTTGTGTTTCCCCTTTCCTTTTTTATGTTTCCCGCTTTTTCCTAGTTTCCTAATTATTTTAGATTTCCCTCTTTCCCCTTTTTATTTAAACTCAAAAAGGCAGCTGCAAAAACTTACCCTTTTTCTCTTTTTCTTTTTAATGAATAATTTTTTTAATTAGCATAATATAGTAAAACAATTATTTCCCCTTTTTAAATTTTATCACAAAAGATTTTATAAATCAATTTAATTGCTTACCCCCTTCTTGTCACAAGATTAATGAAGATTATATATATATATATATATAAATATAAAATTATCACCAGTATAATTTAGACCTAGACTTTATTTTCCTAGGTTGGGCAACATTTTATTAAGGGAAAAGTTTTAAATCTTCCTTAACACATTATTCATCCTAAATCCATCTAGGTTTATTCAATTATTAAATAACCACGCGACATGCCCTTCAAGATGCACCACGTGCTCCAAGGGTGCCACTCGCCTCTTTCCATTTTTCTTGCATGGCATGCCCTTCAGGACGCACCATGTGCTCCAAGGGTGCCACTCGCCTCTTGACTAACTTGGTAGACATCAAAAACCCCTGGAGTCGAAACTCCGCCAAGTGATCTTGTGGGAGACTAAGGGACTCTAAGGAATAAGACCCCTGCCTTATTGCACACCCCTTAGAATCATCGTGAGCGACTGTCGCAGTCAGCCCTCACGGCATCGTGGGTCTTCTCAAACTAGGTAATCATTAACCTACAGTTCGAGCCATGGCGGGAGTGCTAGTAGGCTATGGAAAGGTTGTTATCCACACCTCTCCCTCAACATCTCTGGTAGTCATGCGTGACCCCTTTACTCCACATGTGAGTCTGGTCGACAAGCTATCGTCAGCCTGCATCATCAACGAGTCATGTTAGAAATATATCCATAGTCATATCATCTAATCAGATGCACTAATATCACATATTAAACAATCAAACCCCAATGGTATCACTCCCCGACTCGATCCGGAGTCTAAGGGGTTCCATCGATGCCTCTTCATCCTTAAGGTCCAATATCCTGCACACTCAGTAAAACCGAGTAAATAGCACCTGTCTATGTCAAGGCAGCAAAACAACATGTCATCAACCCATAATGCCTCATAATCAAAATCAATGTTTAATAGTATAATAATTTGGATCACTTGCAAGCAAGTGTCCCCAAAGAATAAGTTTGCTCAGTGTGCCCAAGAGAGGGATGTTACACGTATCTTGTATAATTGATTTTGCTTCTGCAGTTTCTTCGTTTTTCTCTTTTAAGTTGGATTTCAAACTAATAATGGGACCCTTTTGACTATGAGGGTACCCATCAAGCGGTATTTGTCCTCTCCACCCCTCTCGGGATCATGGTCGACGTTTCACAGGGATGAAAGGAGGCATAACGACTCTTACTGTAATCCCAAGTTAAGTAATCATTCATGCTCTTTTTCCTTACTTTCTGGTTATGTTAATTTACCCTAGGAATTTGGTTTATACTTAACATACAGATGTTAATCAAACATCTCTTTATTCTTCGTGCAGGGTAGGAGTGTACGAGAATCCTCAGATCTTGGACCTCGCCATACACAAAAGGTATTCGGGTTCCTCGCTTTCAATACTCTCAGGGTTGTACCACTCTAGATTCTGGTCAACGAAGTAACAGTTTTGATTTAGGAATTCGTTGTTATGGGAGTTCATTCTGTATTCCTATGGAGACTGATTAGGAGTATTCTTGAAGGTTACAATTGTATTTCATTGTTATGAGGTTTAAATATAGTCCTTCGAAATGAGTTATATGTGCCTATGACTACTGGCCCGATTTCGATATGTAAGGTTTTCCTATCGTGACACGAGAATTTTCTTTTCTCGTGTACTTGTAATGGACAGTATTTGCAAAGAAATCAAAGTTGATAATGATTTAATCCAGGCATAAAGTGATTTAGATCTTTTGTTCTTTGTCATTAAGATGTGGTATTAGGAATATTGTTATGAACGAATTGCTTTCTAGTTATGTGCTTTATGTTATCGAACTGTTCATTTCTTTAGGTAGTCGTTAATTGTTCATGTTCATTCATTCGACCCTTCACTCATTGCATAGACCATTATGCATACTAATTGTTGTCATTTATATTAACTATAGTATTATATCCATATGTGTATAAGTATAATCATTGTCTATTACAATTCATCATTCTAAATTGCAGTAAGTTTGTAAAGACCAATTTCTTCATTGTTTATATATCCCATGTATAAATTTGTAGCAACAATATATGTAGCATAAATGCTTACTTCCATAATTAACTTTATATAGTAAGTACAATGAATCTATAAGGAATTCTTCTATTTATTATTCACTCCAACAGTATAATTCTATAGAACAATCTACTCAAAGTTAACGAGATGGTCGATAGAGATATGATTGTCCACACACGTATAAGATTAACTTTCAGATTTATTTTTTTTACACAGTCTGTAAATTCTATAAGACTGAATATCTAGTTGTATAGGAGTCACCTGCTGGTAGGAAAGTTTAGTACAGCAGTGAAATGACCTTCTTTTTGGCACAAATATCTCTTCTAATCTATCCATGTTTGAAATTTATTTCCATCCAAAGGTACAGAAGGTTATACTAAGGTCTACAGTTAATACTGTTGAGAATTATTCTACAGTTAACTCATTTCAACATAATTTAATTTCAAACAGTACAACACATATAGAGTAACAAATTCACACTACCAATCAAAAGTTTTCATAACATTTTACCAGAGAACGAGTAAGTAAACATATCTGAATGGTTACTAAACAACAAATGGAACAGCCAAGTTCCTCCCAACCTTAGGACAGAACAGCCAATTTACTTGTCTCGTCCACCCCCTAGCCTGACCATGAGTCCATGAGGGTGAATTCTAGAAATCCTCCTCAGCAACAGTCCTTAAATCTCAGCAACTTATCCTTGCCTCACACTCAGAATTCAGTGTTCATAACAGCAAGAGATCCACAATTTTTCCCCAACATACTAGGCAGCATCCTGCCTCCTCCCATATGCTATATATCCAAAAGCAAAAGTGCCTAGGTCCTTTTCCCCTTGTGAATTTTCGTAGATTTCCAAATCCATGATTTTCAGGGGCTGCCAATGGCCAAATTCCTTATTTTCCACTTGTAATAATCAGCCCTAAGGTAGTTCCAACATGTTCCCCACTCATGGAATCATGGTCAGTTGATTTTAACTGGTTGTTCCATTTGTCCATCACTAATAAATATAAAAATATTTTGTCCCATACAAGTGTCATAGTCAAGTAGTTAGTTGGGTCGAATCAGATCTCTGCTCAACAGTCATAATAATTAATTACAATTAACTAGATTCGAAATTCGGAATTGCCATAAATGGAAAAAAAAAAAAATAATTTCGAATTTGCCAAAAACGGAATTAATTTCCTATGAAATTTTAGACTTTAAAAATAATTTATTTTGGGGGATGTTACAATCGTTATCCCACCCTGAAGAACACAAACTTAACATGATATCCATATATTTACTATGATGCTAATTTGCTCCTAGAAGGAATATATAAAGCCAAGTTATTATCAGAAAAAATCATGTATAAGTACATAGAAGATTCATGTAGAAGATTAATCAGTTTTCTAATCATAGAAATTGATGATATAACACAATTTAGACGATTGGAGGTAACATCAATTGGATACTTCCAAATTTATGAGAGGTAGGTTACCATTTTTCACTCAGTATCTAGACAATTGTATCATTCCAAATATTATCTATGAGATCGAAGGAAGAACCTTGCAATCTAGAATGGAAAATCCTATGAATGGAAAAGCATGTGGAGACACCACTATTCCATATCATTCGTTGTCATGGTGCAAGACATGGCTGGGCCCTCAAGTGAATATAATGAAGAAACCATAATCAGTATATGATGGATAAAAATAGCTCGGACAAAATGAAAGTATAGCTTGGCATAGCATACAAAACCTTGTATGAGGAACTATCGATATCCAACTATTTTCTTAATGTCTTTTCCTATCTACCAAAAATAAAAGGTTTGTCAAAGTGATTGAAAAATTTCTAACTGTAGGAGACAAGAGTNAGATCGAAGGAAGAACCTTGCAATCTAGAATGGAAAATCCTATGAATGGAAAAGCATGTGGAGACACCACTATTCCATATCATTCGTTGTCATGGTGCAAGACATGGCTGGGCCCTCAAGTGAATATAATGAAGACACCATAATCAGTATATGATGGATAAAAATAGCTCGGACAAAATGAAAGTATAGCTTGGCATAGCATACAAAACCTTGTATGAGGAACTATCGATATCCAACTATTTTCTTAATGTCTTTTCCTATCTACCAAAAATAAAAGGTTTGTCAAAGTGATTGAAAAATTTCTAATTGTAGGAGACAAGAGTAAAGTCTGAGATATAGATCTATATACTGAAGTTGAGATCACCATCATTGGTCACTAGATGGTAGCTACCATGATGGAACGAATGAAGAGTTTTCTGATAGTATTTAACTTTGTGCCTTCAAAATGGGATATTGACATCTCAATTCATAGTGATCCTACCTCATATTTTGTAACACGATCCATATGGCATATCTCTCATAGCTCTTGCAAGTAGAACCTCGTGTCCTAATCTAGTGGCAAACAAGTAGTAATAGTATGCTAAGAGATAGCATATTCAACTATTGTAGTGATTCATCTAGCCTAATGTAAGCCTAGGGGTAGCAAGGATTCTAATGGAAAGGGTTTGTTTCACCCATATCCAATGTTTTATCGATTGCAAGCAGCACACTCAAATTTCTACAAGAATATACACAACAATGAGGGTGCTTTGAGTAGTTGGTGTTGTCAGTGTCTGTGAGTCCTGTCAGTCTCCAGTGATCAAATATGTTTTTTTAATTTCACTTGATAGGGTCTTAGGTCAAATTATTATATTTTCCCAATAAAATTTGGTATGCCTTTCTATTGTCAAATGAGTCTTGAGCCATCTCCTCCACTATGTCATCAAGACATTGAAGGAACCATTGCAACGAAATTTGAAAAGGACAAAGAGTATTGTCTTGGAAGAGTCAATGAACACCTGTAAATGCTCTTGAAAATGGCCAACAAGGACATCAAGATTCAAAGACACATGGCCAGGCACTACTACACCAAAAATTGGATCAACAAAATTAGAGTTGGGAATTTGAAGAAGAAACTGAAGAAAACCCTAATCAAGTTAAGGAAGAGTGACAACCTTGATTTGTTTTATGATGCATCTTTGGTTGTCTAATCTATCATTCACAATATTAAAGGAATGATTTAGAATCAAATTTGAATAAATTTGAGAATTTTTTGAGTTTTTGGGCATTTTTGCAATTTTTTACTATTCATGATGCACAGAAGCGCAACGAACTCACGTTGTGTTTCTCCTCAGGGCCACCAAATGATGAATTTTTTGCATGTATGGATAGATATTGGATATTAAATGTCATATATGTACTTTTTTGGCCTTTTCAGTCCACATGTTGCAAGGAAAAGTTAAAAAAATACCTCAAAAAAAACATGTTTCTGCCATTGTTTCAGACCCCACGTTGCGCTTCTGAAGAGTCTTGAGAAAAATCTTTGTTATCCTCTTTTGAGAGGTAATTTTGCATGATTTAAAGTTCTACATACAACTAGACATCCCAATATTTCCAAATCTACCTTCAGATCAGAAAATGGATCAGGAAAATTCACTCAAAAGTGTTATGCTAGACCACACTGCGCTTTTGACTCTATTTTTGGTCATCATTTTCAAAAGAGGCTTCTGACCAAATGAAGATGAATTTTGTAAAACCAAAGGAAAATTTTTATAAGAACATACCAAATCACAATAACCTCCTTCATGTTTTACACAAGTATCATATATTGGGAGGCATTCAGCTTTCTTGGAGGCCTATTTCAGAAAATCAAATTCTCCAATTTAATTATCTATTTTAGTCATTATTTTGTGGCACATATTCCAATAAAATGGGAAATAATTTCACAAAATTGAGAGAGTTTTGTCTTAAAAAAAAACCTTATCTACAAAAGCCTCTCCCAGTTTTGTAAAATGTGTTATGTTTAAATATTTATCGCTCCATATTTGACCCCTATTTTTTCGCTGCGCTTCTGGAGAATTCGCTGCACTTTTGGACAGTTTGTGCTCAAATCAATTTTGAAGGGGTTAGATGTAGGTTTTTTCTTGTATTAGTGACTCTGGGGTGTAGAGTACATATTCATCTTTCCATTCATAACTTTTTAATCAAAAAATTCATCAAGAAAGACCTCCAAATCATCCTCCAAAGTTGTTTCTCTTCTACTACAATTTGTTGTGCTTCTGTCACAGTCGTTGCACTTCTGTGTGTAACAATTTTTTGTTCCTGATTGAAATATGAATTTTCCACTTTCTCTTTGCAAGGATAAAAAGGAAATTTGATCACTCTTTCCAAGAGTAATTACCAATAAGGTTTAAATATGCATCTTTAGCTCTTTGTTGGGCTTGCTTGTAAATTGATTTTCCATCTCTTTTTTTAGGCTTGCTTGACATGGATTTCTAATTCTCATGCTCAAGATTGGAATTTTCATTTTCATCCCTAAAACCAAGATTGTGATCACAACCACACTTACAAATTTCATTTTTACCCCTCATGTACATGCATAAAAAGTTCAATTTCAGCATGCTCAACTCTTGTTTTTGAATCTAATATTGCTCTCTTAACCATGGTAATTTTTAGCCACATGTATTTTCTTGAAGGATGATTTCAATCTACTTTTTTCTGCTTGCAGATATGAATTATGCTCCACATAGTGTTGTTTTATGAGACCAAAGGTAAAAAAGGTAAGTTCATTTTTTGTGGAGAAAAATCTTATTTTTTTCAACTCAACAAAACTAGTTTCTTCCACAAACTATGATTATGACCCAACAAAGCCAAATAAAGCCATTGCACATACAAGAAAACATATTTTTTAAATTAATTTTGAATTGGAAGTGAGACTACAAAATGAATTTTGAAATTTCCATTTCACTTCAAGTTTTGTATTTCACATGCACTCCTTGTTTATTATGCGACAAGGGAGATTCCATACCTATCTAAATTCATGAATGAAACATGAATCAAAGCATTCATTGATTGATTATGAGAGGATTAAAATGCAATGAAGCATTAAAAGAATTAAAAGAAAAAAAAAATCAGGTGCATGAGTTCATAGTGCTTTATGTCTCCATGGTTAAATTCAAGAGTTCATGTTGAATGCAATATTCTCCTCGAAAGATAATGTTGATCCCTTTTGCCATTGCATAGAAAATAACTCATTAGTTTTAAATTGTAAGATTCGTGGAAAGTTGATGATTGATTTGAAGCAAGTGTAGTTACATTTCACATACTTGAATTCACTTACTCTAAAAAAACAAACCATGCTTGTATACTTTTAAGTGATTCACTAAATTTTAACAATGAAATTTTTTACTGTGACTATGTCACCGTTCATGCACACTTGATCCAAGATGCCAAGAATTGAGCCTTGTGAATCAAGCTAAGATCATTGTGGGTTTGGAAAATATGGTTGTGCCAATGATTTTAAATGGCTCTCATTTCCTTTTTGTCAACTTTTAGTTTATTAACATGAATTTCCCATGAATGTTTTGCAACCCAAATGCTATGAAACCCTTTTTTTTTATTGGTTTTGGTTCAAGAGTGAAGGGTACATCAAGAAATGAGGAAACAAAGAAATATGTGTGCATGAACTAGGCCCCAAAACCATTTAAGTGAAGGATGCTTCCTCTTGCATAATTAAAGCATATTAATCCAAAGAGAAATGAAGAAAACTTGCCATTTTCAAGTCAAATATTTGGTGATAAAATGACCCAAGTTTGCACACCTAAAATCAAGTGAAAGAGAGTTGAAAGCTCATTCATCCAAGAGTCACTAGAAGCCAAATTGGAGCTATGAAGAGTTATTTACATCCAAAGTTTGAATAAAATAGAGTACATGATCAAACCCCCATAAAATATTTACCCAACAAAAAGGGATACAAGGGAAAATGAATGATACAGATGATAAATATTGCTTTGTATTTATTAATATTGAAAAAAAATGATCATTCATATAATTTTTTGAATGAGGACCAATTGTAAAATATTTTAATTAAATAAACTTGGAGGACAAGAGCCATGGATTTATAAAGTCAAGCGCTAGACCAATGGAAGGCTAAAAGCCATTTATGATTTGTATAAAGGAGGACTTTTGTAAGGCCCTATCCTTGAATGGATTTGGGCACCTCCACTACATGATCTCCTCTATGGTCATTGATGAGGTATCTTATGTCGAGCATGCCTCTCCTTATACCTCTTCCTCTTTGACCTGTGTATGTCTATTGAATTCTCTTGACCTTCATGATTGTCTTGTTTACCATGACAATGGTTTGAGAAAATGAAATGTCAAAAGGTATTCGAGGAAAAAATCATAAGCATGTCTCAAATGGTAACCTATTGCTAGAATTATGGATGAATCATTTATAACAGTGTTGTATATAAGGTAGGATCACATCATAAGTCTTAGGATGCATTTCTGAGCTACCCAAGTTTTTTTGAGTTGTGGTTGATTGATAAAGGTGTCAAGGTATTTCTTATGCCAAATTAGGAACATATCCCTCCAATCCTTTGACATTTATAAAGGTGTCAAGGTATATAATATGCTATCTTCCAAATCTGAGATGTACAATCTATATGTAAGAGTGTATAATGAGAAACTAATTTAGTAGAGTATTATAGTATTATAGTTTCAAATTGTGAAGGGGCGCTTGAATAAGGTCAAGCCATAAAGTTCTAATAAAGTTGCATGTGTTGTTCACATCATACTCAAAACGATTGGGTTTTGTTAGTTAAGGAGAACCAAAAGGGCCAAAAGATATATGATTTTGTGTAGAAAACATGCAAGGGTGGATCTCATTTGAATGTTTGTGTTGACTAGTTCAGGAGACATCAAGTCACTCATCCCATCAATCCAAAAGGAATTGTCATGGATCCATGCATTACGATAGATTACACCATAAGTCTACAAAAATGGTTGCATATTCATATTGTGTCTATGAATGGAATTGATAAGAAATCTTCTATGGGGCTTTCAGCTAGATACTTTGCAAAATGTAGAAATGATACCTCGACATTACTTTAGAAAGATCATGATACGGTAGCAAAGGGAAACAAGCATAAACATAGTATTAAGTTTGTAGTATATCTTTCAAAATTAATTGCAAAGAAGCTAATGATTATCTATAGAAGGATGGATATGGGATACCTAGATAAAGTAATTATATTGTCTCTGGAAGATGGTGTCAATGTTCTTTCCTTTTGTGAAATACATTGTGATATTAGCATAAAATGTGATTCACCAAATATTTCTATTAGTAGGTTTAAGGGATGATCGTGTAGATATTCCAGTTGATATCCTTGTTGATATCTAGTTCAGAATCATGATCATCCTCAATGTTGACCTTACACTTGTCACTAAATTGGCCTTTAACAACCAACAAAAGGATGTAGCATGTGGGGAGTTTATTAGCAGCAAGGTTCTAGAAGCATGCCATCAATAGGGTGATTTATTATGAGATTATTGCAAGGTTTTTTGTGATGAAATAAGCATTGCTTGAGGCTTATTCCTAGTGGAAGCAGAACACACTCCTAGAGATATTAATTTACATTTTTTACTCATGGAAGGGTACAACCTTCAAGGAGAAGTTCATTGTTTTTATCACAAAAACAAGGGTGATACTTGGAGATAATGAAACAATAGAGAGGGTGAAATATTCAAGAATGATTTACGTTGTAATGGGAAATAGAAGGGGCACCACCCTTTAGGTTATTTTTGGATCTGATTTATGTAATAGAAATACCCCACTCAAAGGGATCTGATAACTAGCATCCAACACAATTCACTAGTGGTTAGTGGTGCACTTTACTAGGATTTCAATAGTCATTCAAATTCATCATCACTACTATCTAGTATGATACCATTTTTTTGTTGACATGGAGTTTCCTGCCCTGTCTGTCCACTTCCAGTGTCATAAGGCATCATAACAATGAGATCTTTAACAAGCACAACCCCTGATGCTTGCAAAATTGTCTAGAGGATGGACAAATTATATTTATTTTTCCAAATATGTAAAATGAATATATTACAGTATAATGAATACATTTTCCTATCATTATATATGGTTTTATATTTTATCAAAAATTCACCAAGACTTTATAAGGTTTTATAATTCAAAGAACGATTCGCCAAGATTTTACAAGATTTTATAATTCAGTGAAAGATTCACCAAGATTTTACAAGATTATATAATTTACTAAAAGATTCGCTAATATATATATATATATATATATATATATATATATATATATATATATTATTGATAAAATAGCCTTCAATTTTTCCTATGTATCATGGGGATTCGCCCATTTATTATATATATAAATTTAGGGGGGGTTCTTAAAATCACCCATGTTTATAGCATATTCCCTTATTGAATGCTCTAGCTTAAGGTAGAGAATGGGGCCTTAAGTGTTTTAAGAACCAATGTATAGTGTGTCCAACCTCCATAGTAGACAATAATATGTTTGTGAAAATCTCATGATTAGTGTGATAAATATAGAATCTCATATTCACAGCATATTGTCATGCTAATTTTTCTAATCCAACTAGGATACTTAAACATTTAAGACAACCACGCAACTTACATGTACTTTAGTATGATAATGTTGGAAGTAAAAAAATTTAGATGAAGATCATAAACTTGAAGGTATTGGAATAAATTGCAATGTTTGTTTTTGAATGTATTGAGATATATTGGAATGTTTTTTTATGTGAAATATATGAAAAAAGTTATTTGATCATAAGTTTGAATCTATTGAAATATATTGGAATGTTTTTTTATGAGATACATATGATAAATGTTATATTTAATGAATAAATATGTAAACGCAGTTTTCATATATATATAGAAATTTGTAGTCTAAGTTAAGATCTCGGGGATACGTATCCAAACAAGTTATTGTTACAACTCCCCATTATCATCTCTCATTGAAACTTAGAAGTTGTGAAATAGGAAACCAAAAATCCTCTAAATCAAGAATTCATACACCATAAGGCAAGGGGATACCCATGAAGGGTCGAAGGCCAAGGTCTGCTTGTTCTGTGCATGCCTCCTTAAGTCACCCAAGTCTTGGAAAGCATCTAACCCGTGACCCATTTCTTAGGCCAAAAATCTAAATGTCGTGCTTGATCGAGGTAACTTAGTTGCCAAATATAGGTTTTTCTACACAGGTGGCAGTTGTGCGTTGCAATCGCACCTCATTCAAATTTTGAACGGTTGTTGGGAAATATCGCCAGTACTTTCGGGATATGCCCCCTTCACCCCTCATTATAACTGATTTTTCATGCCTTCACTAGTTCATCTTCCAATGGATTCATGCCCCATTGTTGAGTGATTTTGGAAGGCCCTGTGCTATTGAGAGGAAGGACGATACGTCTTTTAGGACACCTGCAAATTTATTTTTATTTCCCCACGTGGATAAACCTCACTACCCTACATTGATGATTGATTGGTTTTTTTATGTATGATATCCACTATTGATTACATCCATATTTAAGTAACATTGATGAGTTAGTCCAAAAATACAAAATGTGTTTGTTCATTTATTTCACTCATCGCAACTCATGAACATATTTCTATCTAGTTCAGCATCATAGGGAAACCACATAATCCCCATTGTTCTAGACGCTTATTGAATCTACCCCCAATATTGGAAGGTATCCCCAACTTTTTTGATACATCATCTTAGCCATCCCATGCACCAGTGAGTGCAATTGTTTTAGGATCAACCTTGCTAGGTTCTACCTTGTTTGGCACCAACATCCCAAACAACCTACCCACTAGTCCTTCTTCACAATGAGTATGAGCTCAAACTTCTTCACACGGAACTACTTCTCAGCCATCACATGCCATGATTGCACCTACACCCAATTTTCCATACTTGGCATCTCTGAGCATCCCTTCAAATTATTTGAACATTTATTCAAACATGAGCATCCCATAACAATGTGTTACCCCCCAGGGGGACCCAATCCAACTTCATTCACACTAGACTCATCCTTCTTAGGGTCACCTTATACTACCATCCATGGATCGAGTATAATGTTATGCCATTTATATTATAGAACATTAAATCACATAAAATGGATTGTAAAGTAGCATTGAGTATTAGATATCACTGAAAAATATTTATAACAGCTTAATGTCATAAGTTTTGATCTCCAAAAAAATCAAAATTGTATAGGTATTCTATAGATGGGAAAGTGGGAAGACATTATGAAATTAGACACAAAAGACCCAAAATATATGATCGATTTTTAAGCTAAAGATCTAACATGGACCCAAATTGGAGGGGATCAAGTTGTTATTATTCCATATAGTCGGCTTGAAGATTTTATAAATGGGGAGCAATCAAATTAAGAACATCCCACTCAATTTGTTGTTAATACAAATCGATCTAAAGAAGTGGAGGAGATTGTATGTGCCTGCATTAACACATGTTTGGAATATGTGATGTGAGTCTTTATTCGTTTAATATAATTATGAACTTCTAATTCAAGTTTATTATGAAAAAATTGTTTTGACATGTTTCCTAATTTGTTATCATTGTTCTTATTTAGTTATTGGTGTGCATATGGTCTGAAGTCGACACGTAAACTCGCAGGTGGTGAGATTACAATGAATCCACATGGATCAAAAAAAATGAAATGAAATCCACGCCAAAGCACTAAGGTTGGTTGCATATGTCATTTCATCATACATCGAATTTATATGCATCCAAAATATGTTATTCTAACATAGGCATATTGATCAATCTGGTGGCATGTGTCACGGGAAGAATGCGGTGGGTAGACCTCAAACATTCAAATATGCACCACATTTGTCCTTTGATATACGAGCTATTGTCGAAAAGATGATTGAAGATGGTTTTAATGTCACAATGGTTTGGGATAAATTCATCTCTGATGTAGAGCACCAATCTGGTGAGTTATTCACAGGGGTAACTTGGGATGCCTTAATGACAAGAATGGATATTTTTAAAATTTACCATAATATTAGAAAGAAAGAATATATGAAGGATGAGAGTGATCTAACAAGTGTCGATTCTTGGTATAATCAGTTTCTAGATAGATTTTTTTTTTCTATCAAAAGCAAGATATTGTGAAAAACATACCATTCATTATAGGAATACAAACCCGCTAGATGTGTCCCATGATGGTAAAGTATTCACACAACAATGCTATGTCTATGGATTCCACATTTAGTACCAATATGTATGGGGTGCGTATAATCAACCTTTTCATTTCTTTATGGTGATTAAAATCAATTTTTATGTGTTGAATACTATATTAACACTTATGTTTTTTGAATGTAGTATCAACTTTATATGTTAATGGTATTCGACAAACAGTGTAATGGTGTTCCAATGGCTTGGGTGATTTCATCATGTAATTCTACATATGATATTTGTAAATGGTTGTCATCTTTATTTGGTGTGGGAATGAAAGAACGTCGAGATTGGCATGTACGGGCATTTATCACAGATGATGCTATTGTTGAGATTCAAGCATTAGGGTTTGACATTTGTTTTATTTCAAAATAAACATGAAAAAAACATGTTGCATTCACATAATTTACTCTCTTCTAATGTAATGTTATTTCAAGAGTTTAACCAATTCCTCAATTCTACTATGTGTATGGCATGTCCATCGAGCATGGGTAAAAAATGTTGGAAGAAAAGTGAAATTCAAAGAAAACAAAGTCCACATTCTTCAGGATTTAGGAGAAATCATGCATAGTTGTCAAAATGATGAGTCTGTACAAAAAGCAGTTGCAAGAATATTTCATGAATTTAGTGAAGAGGAAAAGTTTCTGAAATATTTTGAAACCACTTAGTTATCCAATGAAAAAATCTTTAAGTGTCATGTAACATTGAATCATAACTATTATTCCATACTTGCATGTTTTTAGACATTACTTTTTAGTTGATGATAAAAAAATTCCAGATATGTGGGCAAAAGCTTATAGGAAATTTTCACATTCCAATCAAGACACCAATAATGCAATTGAATCCTACCACAAGTATCTAAAATATAGGTACCTATATGAGGATAACAATTCATGCCACAAACGGGTGGATTTGTTGTTGTTCATATTATTGAAAAAAATTGAACTATACTATATTCATAATCAACGTTTAAAAGAAGCAGGAATTATAAAGCCTAACAAATGTGAGAAACAAGAGACTCACTCAAAGGATAGAGCAATACAGATACTAGATGAATATTGTCTACATGACCCAAAAAATATGAATGAATTTTTAGTTCGTAGTCAAAATAAGGATACTCTCGATACCTGGTATAATGCCATATACACAGGGTCTGAATTTAATTTTTGTAGTTGTGATTGGGCGTTGAATGGAAATGTTTGTGAGCGTGTCTTCAAAGTTCAAATGTGGGATAGTGAACATGATTTAGACATTAATACATTACCAAATATTTCAAGTCTGATAATTGACAGACCTGTATTTTTAGTTGATTTAAATCAAACAACAACAATGAGCATGCTACCAGAAGACCAAGCAAACTTTAACAATGTAAATATTTTATCAGATCATGTTGATCCTGACACATCAACATTGAACAATCCAATATCTGAGGATGATAGATTGCAATTTTTGCATGCATAAATCAATAAAAGAGCGAGGAATATGTTGAACAAGTTGCCTACAAATGTGGACCATGCTGAAGCAATTGACAAATTGTTTTGCACTTTAGAAGCAAAGATAAACAAAAAATTTGTCAATGTCGTGTCTCCATCTAAAATCATGACTAAGAGACAACACAGTTTTTTGAGCCCGCAAAGCAAAAAGACACAGCATTGTCATCAGAGACATTCAACTAAGGATAAACCACAATTTCAAAGGGTTGGACGAGTTCGCATAAAGTCAAGGAATAGCATGGAAAATCAAATGGAACTAATTTCTTCAAAAGATCGTAGGAATGTGAAACGAACCTCTGATCATGTGCAATATTATGTTCCAGACAATATAGGTATTGTAATTAGAGATTTTAATTTGTTTTACATTATATGAATTATATTATTAGCCTCAAACTCATTTTAGTAATTTTGTATGATTGTAGTTACAGTTGAGGGATCCACATTTCATAATGAACCTCGTCATGTTCGACATTGTCAACTTCAATTATTTTCTGATCATATTATTGAGGATGACACAGGTACATTTTTAAAATTATTTCGACAAAAGAGAGTTGTAAAAATATTTATATAGTTTAGTTAAAGTTTGTCTAATTAAATATTTAATGCATCATGTCTTACAATGAAGACTAACCTTATTTCATTTTAATGGTTTATGTTGTAAGTTGAACAAAATGATTTAGTGATCCAATAAATTAGCACTTGCATGCCAACAATTCCATTACTTCCAGATTTGAACATATGAGGCTTGATGAAAGGTAAATTTAACACTCAAGTTTTTTGAAAAGTAATAATATGATAATTGACATGAAGCATATATTATTTTAGCACATATTTTAAATAAAAAATGAGTTACAAAATATTTCTAATAATACATTTGTTTATTTGTGGTTTTCAGAAGTATCGAGGGATTGGATATAATGACATGATGAAAGCATTTGGATGAATTTTTGCAAAATTATGTTTTTGTCTCATACCACTTTAACCATTGTCCATATCATAGTTCATTCTTATTTTTAAAATCCATTTTATATACATTGTATATTAAGATACATTTTATCATTACATCGTGATGACATCACAATTTCATGTCCATTATGAATAAGAAAAATAATTTAGGTAACTAATTATTCAATAGAGGGTGTGAGCTCCTACTTAATAGAAAGTGTGATCGTACTTGCTATGTTGTCCCGATTATTGAAGTGTTGCATTTTTCTTCATACAAAAGCCTTAGTTAATGGATTTATTTCCAATGATCTATTGGTATTATATGCAATTTCCACTAAATGTAAGCATTCTTCTAACTTGGAGAGTTTTCTCATGGCATACATTTGCATCATATCCTTAATAAAAAAATTATTAAGTTTTCATCGACCTGTATTAATTAGATACATATATACTAGGTATATATGTCGGTATATATATTAAATATATATACTGGTATGTATACTGACATATATATTGAGTATATATACCAGTATATATACTAGGTATATATGTTGATATTTATACAAGTATATATACATGTATTTATACTTAGTATATATATCGTTATATATACTTAGTAGATATACTAGTATATCAGCATA
>JASDQU010244763.1:196839-219750 GCA_032191745.1 Picea mariana | reverse complement strand
TTTGTGTGTGTGCGTGTGTACAAGGGTAATAAAGACATTATACTCAACGTCACCACACGACGACGAACATGACGCATGCAACTCACGTGACAACAACATAACGACCTAAGAAGCACATCAGCAACTAGAAGCAATGGACGGCAATCAATGACAAAATAAGAATGATTACCCGCACCTCCTACCCTGCAATGGTTAGGACCTCCAGGACACATAAGCAACGCTCAAACCCAGGTTCTCATCAATTTTGACCATTTAAGGTCTCAAGGTTGGCGACTGTTCTGAGGAACAAGGAGGTGTCTACATTCCTCCTCCAAGACAATCAACCACGCTGATTGAGCTAACAACAACATCAACGATCAACTAAAATTCATTCCATGAACTCTAAAATCAATTAACCATGGGCGAGAGTAATCATTACTGTTAACAATCATACATAAACTTTAATTAACCGCGCATTAATAATCTAGTTCTAAATCAATCCATCATCATCAATATTTATTAGCGTATTAGAACACAATTTAAATCAATCATTCTATCTACAAGGCGCAAGAAATCCGATTTACAAAACCAATCACAATCAATCCATGCAACTAGCTAAATCAACAGAGTCTATGATCATCGATCTCATCATAGAATAATCAAGTTTACAAATGAGGATGGAAAAGTTTAATCAATCTAGATTATCATAATTGCAGTCCTAAATATCAATATTTAGAACAAATTATTTTATCTTGACAAAATTACAATTAATGCTACATGTAATGAAATGTCTTGTAAATATCAAATCTATATTAATTTAATGTCAATATATATATAATATAATTTTATTAAGTACCATTTAATTAAAGATGTGTCAATTACATTTGTTAATTATATACTAAAATTAATGTATATAAAATGATGCTCTCAAAATAAAGTAAAATTATCCAATATCCATCATAAAAATGTCTCTTAAAGATCACTTGTTAACTTATAAGAATGACTCTAAGATTTCCTTTACCTTCCCAATGAGTTAGTATAACATAATAACTTAAGGAGACAAGTCTTAAGGACCGTTAAAGGTTTAAGGTTTATATGTTGAATAATTTTATATGGTTGATAAATTTTACATAAAGGAAATCATTCCACATTTAACCACTTTATGAATTAAGATAAATCCTATGTCATATCACTTTACTCCAGTAACATATTGAATTATAATAATCTTATTATGCATTACCTAACTTATAGGTATACATATAATCTCACGTATGTTATAACTTAATAATTAAATTATAAAACATAATCAAGATAATACTGCAAAAATTCTCACCCATATTATTTAACTCACTTCTAACCATTATCTAATGAGTATGCATTGCAATAAATACCATAATTAGATATGGTAATACAGTATAAGCTCGACCATGTATAAATATGTAAATAAAAAAAATTAAACGATTAGAGGCGGATTGTGTTGAGCCAGAATCCAGCCAGAATCCATTTTGAAATGGATTCGCTAAAATTAAGGATAAGGTTTAATTCTAAACCACACACCCTTACAACAAATTGAATTAAAAACTGAATTTTGAATTAGCATTGTAAACTGATGATGTTCTGGTTTTTGCAATTGAATTCAAAGGTAACTTCATTATATTCTATAATATAACTGTAACCCCATTTAGGAATTTAACTGAAATAAAATTCAAAAGGGATTAACTGAATTATAATTAACTGTAGTAAAAATTCAGTTAATTATATTCTAAATGTTGATTGCATTCCAATTTATCATTTTAGATTTAATAATGCAACAGAAATAAATTCAATTGTGGTAATCATTCCAACTGGATTCTATTCCAAGATATAATTGCAATCGATAATTAAATCCCTCAATTAAGATCGCCTGATCATTTTAGATTGATCCGAAAACAACTCACTGAAAGAATTTAACTGGAATGGTCTAAATTGTAGCAGAATCATTCAGATTCGATTTTTCATTAATTTTCAACAGATTTTTCATTAATTTGCAACAGATTTGCAACAAATTTTTAATGCAACATAATCAATACTGCCACCGAATTTACACATTAAGGGTAAGAATGAAACACTCATAACTTGAGAGAGAAGGCGTTGGGAGAATCGTGGTAAATTCAGGAAAACGCAGTCAATAAATCTATAACAATAAAGAAGAAAAGAAAAAAAAAACGCAGCCAATCAACCTTTGCATGAAACAATTCACAGAGGTAAAATTAACACAACCAATACAGAGTCGTGATTTTGTAGAGGGAATGACTCTACAGTCATTACATAATAATTGCACAGTTAAATTCGCTATTTAAGTGATGAAGACGCAAGGTAAAAAGAAAACGCTCAGTAAGAGTTCGCCCAGCGGTAAATTCGCCATTAATAATAAAATTGCAAAGGATAATGCAGGCAAAATTACCACTCAGCAACACAGAGAAATGAAATAAAAACACAGTCCAAAAGCCTCGAAACTGTCAATCGATTTCAGTAAGGTGCCTGGGTAAAATCGTTGGCCCAAGGTGTGCAATGGAAGGTGAGAATTTTCACAGTAAGGGAAAACCTGAAGTATAACCACCACACAAACATTCATCGGGAAAAACCATTAAAAATTATCGACAAAATTTATTTAAAAATGTAGAGATCATTCATTAAAATGCAGAGATTGGACGCAGAAAATAAAAGAGGTTTGTGGCGGGAGGAAAACCACCTCAGAGGTAATCGACGCAGCAAGGCGTAAGACTCACTCGACCAGAGACGATCACAGGTTTATAAGGCTGGGTGAAAACAGAGGTATATTGCTTACAAGTTCGTCCTTTGCTTCATCATCCTCGCATAGAAAAGCAGGGCGTTGAGATCCATAGGTATTTTAACGTTAAGGCGGTGACCATAGATCAGGCTTTTGGCCGACTGCTCAAGCGAAGATTGACGAGCTAGGGACGAAATCTCAACACCCACGAAGGACACAATCAACATGGCGAGGGGGTCTAGACATGCAGGAAAACGAAGGCCCGGGTAGTTAACAACCATCTAGCTAAGCTAAGGAAGGTTCCAGTCACCAATTAAAAAAAACATCATTTTACTTTTCCATTAATAAGCAGATCCAAGCAGAAGTCCTAATACATTCTACCATACAAAAATGAAGAGAGCATACCGTTACCTATTCACCCGCTCCAAATGACTTCCCGCGCGCTCCGTGCAGCTCTCCCTCGTCGACCGTCGAGACTTCACCGGTACCTCCCAGCCAATGCTAGGGGTACTCTTCTTCCCCCTTAGCCCCCCGAGACGCAAAGGGGATACACACACTATCCAAAGGTTTCGTCTAGCTCCCAGCTCGCCTCGCCAGGTCGAGCTACCACTCCTCTCCAAGTTGGGTATCCCAACTCCCACAAGTAAATCAGTCAAGTAGATGTTTCTGCAGTGTAACGTTACACAAACAGAAGATGATCCTTCATCCTTCTTCCTCCTTCATTATATAGAGTTTCGATCTTCCTTTCTTTCCTAAAATCTCATTTAATTAAAGTTTTTAAAATAAATTCCTAAAAAATCTTCTCCGTACAAGTGTCACCCATCCCCTACATTCCTCCATTATTTAGTTTCTTTAATTAATTAATTATCTTATTTCCCTCACCCACCTAGAGTTACTCCTAGAATCACTCCTAGGTGTCCCCAAATTCCCTTACATGTTTTAAAGGCTTTCCCTATTATGAAGTTTCTAATTCAGTTTAAAATTATACGGCTCTTAAGTGGTAGATTCTTTACTAAGTTGACTTACGCTTTTTCCCTTAAGTCCCCCCTATTTCCCTTTTTATGTTACCTCTTTTCCTAGTTTCCTAAATTTTAAAATTTTCCCTCTTTCCCCTTTTAATTAGAACTCAAAAAGGCAGGTGTGGAATTTAACCCCTTTTCCCTTTTATCATTTAATTAGTATTTTTTTTTTAATTTATCAAAAAGATAAAATAATTAATTCCCCTTTTTACATTTATTACCACAGATTTTATTTTTATGAATAACTTAATTTCTTACTCCCTTCATGTTACAAGATTTAACGAAGGTCAAAATTATTATTTAAGTCATTTTTATTTATTATTATTATTATTATTATTATATATATATATATATATATATATATATATATATATATATATATATATATTTAGAGAAGACAAGGTTCAACCACTAGTGTAATTTAGACTTAGGCCTTAATTTTCGTACTGAGCCACATTTAATTAGGGAATTGTTTTAAAATTACTTAACATGTTATTTGTCTTAGGGCCATCTAGGTTCATCCCTCTATCATCAACAATGTGACGTGCCCTTCAGGACGCACTAGGTGCTTCAAGGGTGCCACTCGCCTCATCTGTTCCTTTGCGCGACATGCCCTTCAGGACGCACTACGTGCTCCAAGGGTGCCACTCACCTCTTAACTGATTTAGTAGACATCAATAACCCCTGGACTCAACACTCTGCCAGGTGAACTTGTTGGAGACTAAGGGCTTCTAAGGAATAAGGCCCTCGCCTTATTGCATGCCCCTTATAATCATCATGAGCTACTGCCGCAGTCTGACCTCATGGCATCATGGGTCCTCTCGAACTAGGTAATCGTTAACCTACAGTTCGAGCCATGGTGGGAGTGCTAGTAGGTTGTGGAAGGGTTGTTGTCCACACCTCTCCCTCAACCTCTCTAGTAGTCGTGTGTGACCCCTTTACTCCATATGTGAGTCTGGTCAGCAAGCTATCGTCATCCTGCATCATCAACAAATCATGTCAGAACATATCCATATCATATTATCCAGTTAGATGCACTAATATCACAGTAAAACAATCAAATCCCAATGGTATCACTCCCCGAATCGATCCGGAGTCCAAGGGATTCCATCGATGCCTCGGCATCCTCTAGGTCTGTAATCCTGCACACTCAGTAAAATCGAGTCAATAGCACTTGTCTAGTCAAAGCGGTAAAACAATATGTCATAAAACCATAACGCCCCATAATCAAAATCAAAAGTTTTAATAGCATAATAATCCGGATCACTTGTGAGCAATTGTCCTCAAAGAATAAGTTTGTTCAGTGCACCAGAGCGAGATGTTACATATACCAACATATATATCGATATATATACTAGGTATAGATGTCGGTATTTATACAATTATATATACATGTATATATACTTAGTATATATATCATTATACTTAGTATATATACCAATATATTGACATATACTAGGTATATGTGTCGGTATATGTGTCGGTATATATACTTGGTATATATGTCGATATATATACCTAGTATATATACTAGGTATATATGTCGGTATGTAGGTATATATGTCGGTATATATACAAGCATATATACCTTGTATTTATACTGACATATATACCAAGTATATATACCGATATATATATATTAAGTATATATACCAACACATATACCTAGTATATGTCGATATAAATACTGGTATATATACTTAGTATATATACCAGTATATATATCGACATGTATACCTAGTATATATACCGATATATATATCGACATATATACCTAGTATATATACTACGTATATTTACTTAGTATATATACCAACATATATACTCATATATACTAAGCATATATACTGGTATTGTTAGCAACATTACTTGTCTTCGGCATCAGGATATCCAGGTCTGCAGGTTGCACGAGGAACGCCCAAGCACAGCGCATAGAAGAAGTCCTTTTTCGGACTTAAAATCAAGCAAGCGGGAAAAATTATAGTGTCAACAGTCCGTATCCATCCATATGAGTAGATCAACGGTTGGCGGGAAATCGCAGGTAGAGAAGTTGCGCCGAGGTTAGCGCAATGGATAGCGCCCATATTGTGTGCAGGGAAATATAGCAGTCATCCATCCAAAGGACACGTGGCACGAGATCTAGTCGCATCAACTTTTTGGCAGTCGCAAGTTCAAAGGGAGAGGGTTCTATGTCCTTCTACATCTCGAAACCCCGAATCTCGAAGCGCCGAAAGTGCCCGAAGTCGGGCCCGCAGTATCGTGAAACAGCCTCAACTGTTCATCCACAAGAGACACCTGGCACGGGTGATTAGGCTCCTCGCCTTTTTCGCCCATCGCGACTTCGAAATGCAAGGAACAGCTCCGTCATATTCTCGATGTGCGAGGTGCCAGGAGTGTTCAGGACCCAGGCCCACAGCATCACCGAGTGAATTCAGGACCGTTAGATATGAAAAGGATGTGTGGCGCCCAAGTAAGCTATCTTGGCGTTTCGCTCATCACAACTGTGAATGAGCAAGGATTAAATCCTTCCATTCTCAAATGTTGAAAGTGCTTTTGGAATAAACACAGGGTCACAGCCCGTGGTCACTTGGGAAAGAAAGGAACTGTGCAAAAGGAGTCAAAGGCGTCGGGGCTAGTCGCCGAAAGGATAATCGTGATATTCACGTGCCATCTGATGCGATCTCGATCCTGGTTTTTTCTTGAAGTAAATGAAGATGAGAACGGGTGATTGAAACCTCCTTTCATTCATTAAGTGTGAGATATGGAGGGTCTGGCAGGCGGTCTGCTCGAGAGGGTCCTGTGTACCCATTTTTCAAAAGAAGCCATGTCGAGTTCTCGACAAGCCGGAGGAGGTCTGCACACGCTAGCTCGACACTTAATGGCTCAGCTACTCCCCTTGCAGGAGCCATGCCAAGTTAAGGTGGCGTCTGACAGGGATTATCCGTCCGAATTTGGCTAAAGGGACACCACGCCTTGGATAGTTGAACATGCCTCTGTTAGGCGAATTTCTCTGAGTATATAAACTCAATCTTTGTATTTTGTAAAGTATCGATGGTAGAGCGAAGCTCCCGACTGTAAAGTTTTAGTAGACGTCTCTAGTTCTCTAGTTATGCATATGTATGTAAGATTTCTTGTTTAATGACAGACAGTCTTTCTTATTCCATCTAATTTTTATCTTATGCTGAGAGAGTTCGTGAACGACTGATTCGTGTGAATTATTGCAATCATGTTATGATAAAGGATTTATTGTTGCATTGTTGTATTCTCTGGTTTTTTGCATTTGAATGCAAGAAGATCTTGNACTGTAAAGTTTTAGTAGACGTCTCTAGTTCTCTAGTTATGCATATGTATGTAAGATTTCTTGTTTAATGACAGACAGTCTTTCTTATTCCATCTAATTTTCATCTTATGCTGAGAGAGTTCGTGAACGACTGATTCGTGTGAATTATTGCAATCATGTTATGATAAAGGATTTATTGTTGCATTGTTGTATTCTCTGGTTTTTTGCATTTGAATGCAAGAAGATCTTGTGTTTAAATGTCTTCTTCTACAGTCTGTTAGGAACCTGATGTTTACGACAGACCTTCGCATCTCTCTTACACAAGTCTTCCCCCCACTCGCCCTTACTACAACTCATTGTCTGAAGTTATCTAAGACCTCACTTGCCCATGCATGCCTAGCCTAGTTTCGGAGTTAGAACCACATAATTTTGAGTTAACCTCCATTTGATCACCCCATTAAACAAATCGTGACACAAACTGATGGGCGTCGGGCTCTGCTCCTGCTGCAATCCAGGGGTGACTTCCGACGCTAACATTTATGGCACCGTTGCCAGGGACGAAGTTGAATATTTTCCCTGGGCAGAACGACATTGAGCCTCTGATTCTGAAGGTGGATTAGACATATAATCCCTTCAAGATTGCTACTATGCACCTGGCGACTCCAAGGTTTCTAGATCACTGTTTCAGCTATGGCTACTGTTAGCACACCTGAAAGCTGACCCTAAGGAGCTTTCTCGAGAAGGTTTCAGCAACTACTTTCTCAGCCTGAGAAGCTTCCTGGGGTAACAACAATGTTAGCATCTGGCCTTTGATGATGAACAAGGATCAGACACATTCGAAGATATGCATCTTTCACCTGGCGACTCCATGATTCAAGGATCGATTGGTGACTCCACTGGTTCAATATGGAGAAAATCCTTGCTCGCAGATTTGCTCCTTTTAATTTTTCTGCTATTCCTGGTTTTCCTAATGGTGTCCCCTCTCCGAATGAATGGGGTGATTATTTGCCCATATTTGAAAAGCGTGAAGATGACAACCCTGCTCAGCACCTCAATGAGTTTCAAGAACTCATGCGTCAGTGGGAGATACATCATGAGGATGTATTATTGAAAATGTTCATGTTCTCGTTAGCAAGGGATGTGCGTAAATGGTATCATTCTTTACCCCCTGCTAGCATTTCTTCACTCTCGGAGTTTCATGCAGCTTTCCTCGCCTATTACCAAGAGTTTTATCCCTCTGTGTTAGTTTGTCATAATTGTAGTGAGGGATACCACAACTCTATACCAGATGTAGTTGTTTCGGACGTAGGCTATGAGGATGATCCTGATGACCTGGATCAGAGTTTCGTCCTTTCTCCTCCCCATTCGTCTGCAACAAGGGGGGTTTATGAGAGTGATGAAGTTCCCAGGGAAGAGGATGGCACTCTGAGTAAACTAGTGGTGCAAGCGATATTCCCCACTCCCCAGTGTGCAAAATTGGAATCTGAAGGCAGCAAAAAGGATTTTCCATTCTTCAAGGCAGATGATCTAAGCAGCTCTTTTGAACAGATTATTGAATATTTTTTGGATGCATTAGCATCTGCCCCCAATGAGCCTGTTGTCTCAGATTTAAACAAGGAAGCCATTGTGGAAGAGGATCGTTCTTTCTTCCTTCATGAGATTTCCCATGATGTATTTACATTTGGGATTGAAGAGAAGGATCGGGAGACCGTTCCCTTTTTACAAGATGGGGGAGTGCACGGAAAAGAGGAGGAGGAACCAGAGGAACAGCTGAGCGTGCATTTCATGTTCTATCTGGAGCCAATCAACGAACAGCCACCACCTGAGATCAGTGAGCCTGCGTCAGTTGTCCTCCTACCTATGCTTATCAGAGATATTCAACCACAGGTGGACAACTATGTAGCACAGGCGGCTGTTTGTCGCCAGTTTTGTGGGATTGGCCACTCATTCTATGACCTTGTCACCAAGTACATGGAGTGGCATTTGCCCTATGCCTTGGAGCCGCCCTATTTCATCTCAACTCCAGCCTGTAAGGAGGAGTTGAAGAGTGTAACCGTTCTGCTATCACGGCTACACCATGTACCCAACAGCAAGGCACTGAAGCTGCGAAATGAGTTATTAGAGCATCCCAGGGACGACACTATCCCCCATGGATCCTAATGTTAGCAACATTACTTGTCTTCGGCATCGGGATATCTAGGTCTGTAGGTTGCACGAGGAACGCCCAAGCGCAACGCAGAGAAGAAGTCCTTTTTCGAACTTAAAATCAAGCGAGCAGGAAAAATTATAGTGTCAACGGTCTGGATCCATCCATATGAGTAGATCAACGGTTGGCGGGAAATCGCAGGTAGAGAAGTTGCACCGAGGTTAGCGCAATGGATAGTGCCCATATTGTGTGCAAGGAAAGATAGCAGTCGTCCATCCAGAGGATGTGTGGTGCGAGATCTAGTCGCGTCGGCTTTTCGACAGTCGCAAGTTCAAAGGGAGAGGGTTCTATGTCCTTCTACATCTCGAAACCCCGAATCTCGAAGCGTCGAAAGCGCCCGAAGTCGGGCCCGTAGTGTCGCGAAGCAGCCTCAACCGTTCATCCACCAGAGACACCTGGCACGGGCGATTAGGCTCCTCACCTTTTTCACCCATCGCGACTTCGAAATGCAAGGAACAAATCCATCATATTCCCGATGCGCGAGGTGCCAGGAGTGTCCAAGACCCGGGCCCACAGCATCACCGAGTGAATTCAAGACCGTCAGATATGAGAAGGATGCGTGGCGCCCAAGTAAGCTATCTCAGCGTTTCTCTCATCGCAACTGTGAATGAGCAAGGATTAACTCCTTCCATTCACGAACACTGAAAGAGATTTGGGAATAAACAAAGGGTCGCAGCCCGTGGTCACTTGGAAAAGAAAGGAACTATGCAAAAGGAGCCAAAGGCGTCGGGGCTAGTCGACAAAAGGATCATCGTGCTCTTCATGCGCCATCTGATGCGATCTCGATCCTATTTTTCGCTTGAAGTAAATGAATATGAGAACGGGTGGTTGAAACCTCCTTTCATTCATTAAGTGTGAGATATGGAGGGTCTGGCAGGTGGTCTGCTCAAGAGGGTCTTGTGTACCCATTTTTCAAAAGAAGCCATGACGAGTTCTCGACTAGCTGGAGAAGGTCTGCACACGCTAGCTCGACACTTAATGGCTCAGCTACTCCCCTTACAGGATCCATGCATAGTTAAGGTGGTGTCTAACAGGGATTATTTGTCCAAATTCGACTGAAGGGACACCACGCCTTGGATGGATGAACATGCCTCTGTTAGGCGAATTTCTCTGAGTATATAAACTCAGTCTTTATATTTTGTAAAGTATCGATGGTAGAGCGAAGCTCTCGACTGTAAAGTTTTAGTAGACATCTCTAGTTCTCTGGTTATGCATTTGTATGTAATATTTCTTGTTTAATGACAGACAGTCTTTCTTACTCCATCTAGTTTTCATCTTATCCTAAGGGAGTTCGTGAACGACTGATTCATGCGAATTATTTCAATCACGTTATGATAAAGGATTTATTGTCGCATTGTTGTATTCTCCGGTGTTTTGCATTTGAATGCAAGAAGATCTTGCATTTAAATGTCTTATTCTACAGTCTGTTAGGAACCTGATGTTTAAGACAGACCTTCGCATCTCTCTTACACAAGTCTTCCCCCCACTCGCCCTTACTACAACTCACTGTCTGAAGTTATCTAAGACCTCACTTCCCCATGCATGCCTGGCCTGGTTTCGGAGTTAGAACCACATTGTTTTGAGTTAACCTCCATTTGATCACCCCATTAAACAAATCGTGACACAAACTGATGGGCGTCAGGCTCTGCTCCTGCTGCAATCCAGGGGTGACTTCCGACGCTAACATTTATGGCACCGTTACCAAGGACAAAGTTGAAGATTTTCCCTGGGCAGAACGACATTGAGCCTCCGATTATGAAGGTGAATCAGACATCAGAGCCCTTCAAGATTGCTACTGTGCACCTGGCGACTCCACTGTGGCGACTCCAAGGTTTCCAGATCATTGTTTCAACTGTGGCTACTGTTAGCACACCTGAAAGCTGACCCTAAGGAGCTTTCTTGAGAAGGTTTCAGCAGCTGCTTTCTCATCCTGAGAAGCTTCCTGGGGTAACAACAACGTTGGGATCTGGCCTTTGATGGTGAACAAGGACTAGACACATTCAAAACTGCGCATCTTTCACCTGGCGACTCCATGATTCAAGGATCGATTAGGGACTCCACTAGTTCAATATGGAGAAAATCCTTGCTTGCAGGTTTGCTCCTTTTAATTTTTTTGCTATTCCTAGTTTTCCTAATGTTGTCCCCTCTCTGAATGAATGGGGTGATTATTTGCCCATATTTGGAAAGCATGAAGATGAAAACCCTTATCTGCACCTCAGTGAGTTTCATGAACTCATGCGTCAGTGGGAGATATATCATGAGGATGTATTATTGAAAATGTTCATGTTCTCGTTAGCAATGGATGCGCGTAAATAGTATCATTCTTTACCCCCTGCTAGCATTTCTTCACTCTTGGAGTTTCATGCAGCTTCAATCGCCTATTACCAAGATTTTTATCCCTCTGTGTTAGTTTGTCATAACTGTAGTGAGGGATACCACAACTCTATACCAGATGAAGTTGTTTCGGACGTAGGCTATGAGGATGATCCGATGACCTGGATCAAAGCTCTGTCCTTTCTCCTCCCCATTCGTCTGCAACAGGGGGGGGTTATGAGAGTGATGAAGTTCCCAGGGAAGATGATGGCGCTCTAAGTGAACTAGTGGTGCAGGTGATATTTCCCACTCCCGAGTGTGCAAAATTGGAATCTGAAGGCAGCAAAAAGGATTTTCCAGTCTTCGAGGCAGATGATCTAAGCAGCTCTTTTGAAGAGATTATTGAAGGTTTTTTGGATGCATTAGCATCTGCCCCCAATGAGCCTGTTGTCTCAGATTTAAACAAGGAAGCCATTGTGGAAGAGGATCGTTCTTTCTTCCTTCATAAGATTTCCCATGATGTATTTACATTTGGGATTGAAGAGAAGGATCGGGAGATCGTTCCCTTTTTACAAGATGGGGGAGTGCACGGAAAAGAGGAGGAGGAACCAGAGGAACAGCTGAGTGCGCATTTCATGTTCTATCCGGAGCCAATCAACGAACAGCCACCACTTAAGATCAGTGAGCCCGCGTCAGTTGTCCTCCTACCTGTGCTTATCAGAGATATTCAACCACAGGTGGACAACTGTGTAGCACAGGTGGTTGTTTGTCGCCAATTTTCTGGGATTGGCCACTCATTCTATGACCTTGTCAGCAAGTACATGGAGTGGCATTTCAGCTATGCCTTGGAGCTGCCCTATTTCATCTCAACTCCGGCCTGTAAGGAGGAGTTGAAGAGTGTAACCGTTCTGCTGTCACAACTAGACCATCTGTTGATGATCATTGACAGAAGGAAGGAGCTTCTATCCTGGAAGCTGCTTGAATGGCTATGGTGGAAATCTGCTTTCACGTAGCCCCATGTAAAGTGTTTTATTAGTTTAGGATTGTATATAAATAAGCTCCTTTGAGCATGTATCTTTATTTTGTTTCTTTTATTTTTTGGCTTGTATTTTCAGCAGCGGGATGTTTTGAGCCTAACTACATAGCCCAAAAGCAACGCACTAAAGCTGCGGAATGAGTTCTTAGATCATCACAGGGATGACTCTATCCCCCATGGATCCTAATGTTAGCAACATTACTTGTCTTCGGCATCAAGATATCCAGATCTGCAGGTTGCATGAGGAACGCCCAAGCGCAGCGCATTGAAGAACTCCTTTTTCGAACTTAAAATCAAGCGAGCAGGCAAAATTATAGTGTCAATGGTTTGGATCCATCCATATGAGTAGATCAACGGTTGGCGGGAATTCGCAGGTAGAGAAGTTGCGTCGAGGTTAGCCCAATGGATAGCGTCCATATTGTGTGCAGGGAAAGATAGCAGTCATCCATCCAGAGGACGTGTGGCACGAGATCTCGTCGCATCAGCTTTTCAGCAGTCACAAGTTCAAAGGGCGAGGGTTCTATGTCCTTCTACATCTCAAAACCCCAAATCTCGAAGCGCCAAAAGCGCCCGAAGTCGGGCCCACAGTATCGCGAAGCAGCCTCAACTGTTCATCCACAAGAAACACCTGGCACAGGCGATTAGGCTCCTTTCCTTTTTCGCCCATCGCGACTTCGAAACACAAGGAACATCTCCGTCATATTCCCGATGCGTGAGGTGTCGGGAGTGTCCAGGACCCGGGCCCACAGCATCACCGACTGAATTCAGGACTGTCAGATATGAGAAGGACGCGTGGTGCCCAAGTAATCTATCTCGGTGTTTCGCTCATCGCAACTGTGAATGAGCAAGGATTAACTCCTTTCATTCCCGAATGCCAAAAGTGCTTTGGGAATAAACACAGGGTCACAACCCGTGGTCACTTGGGAAAGAAAGGAACCGTGCAAAAGGAGAGAAAGGCGTCGGGGTTAGTCGCTGAAAGGATCATCGTGATCTTCATGCGCCATCTGGTGTGATCTCGATCCTGGTTTTCACTTGAAGTAAATGAAGATGAGAACGGGTGGTTGAAACCTCCTTTCATTCATTAAGTGTGAGATATGGAGGGTCTGGCAGGCGGTCTGCTCGAGAGGGTCCTATGTACCCATTTTTCAAAAGAAGCCATGCCGAGTTCTCGACTAGACGGAGGAGGTCTGCACACGCTAGCTCGACACTTAATGGCTCAGCTACTCCCCTTACAGGAGCCATGCGCAGTTAAGGTGGCGTCTAATAGGGATTATTCGTCCGAATTCAGCTGAAGGGACTCCACGCCTTGGATGGCTGAACATGCCTCTGTTAGGCGAATTTCTCTGAGTATATAAACTCGGTCTTTGTATTTTTTAAAGTATCGATGGTAGAGCAAAGCTCCCGACTGTAAAGTTTTAGTAGATGTCTCTAGTTCTCTGGTTATGCATCTGTATGTAATATTTCTTGTTTAATGACAGACAGTCTTTCTTACTCCATCTAATTTTCATCTTATCCTGAGAGAGTTCGTGAACGACTGATTCGTGCGAATTATTGCAATCACGTTATGATAAAGGATTTATTGTCGCATTGTTGTATTCTCTGGTGTTTTGCATTTGAATGCAAGAAGATCTTGCATTTAAATGTCTTATTCTACATTCTGTTAGGAACCTGATGTTTACGACAGACCTTCGCATCTCTCTTACACAAGTCTTCCCCCCACTCGCCCTTACTACAACTCACTGTCTGAAGTTATCTAAGACCTCACTTCCCCATGCATGCTTGGCCTGGTTTTCGGAGTTAGAACCACATTGTTTTGAGTTAACCTCTATTTGATCACCCCATTAAACAAATCGTGACACAAACTGATGGGCGTCAGGCTCTGCTCCTGCTGCAATCCAGGGGTGACTTCCGATGCTAACATTTATGGCGTCGTTACCAGGGACAAAGTTTAAGATTTTCCCTAGGCAGAACGACATTGAGCCTCCGATTCTGAATGTGCATCAGACATCAGAGCCCTTCAAGATTGCTACTGTGCACCTGGCGACTCCACTGTGGCGACTCCAAGTTTTCCAGATCACTGTTTCAGCTGTGGCTACTGTTAGCACACCTAAAAGCTGACCCTAGGGAGATTTCTCGAGAAGGTTTCAGCAGCTGCTTTCTCAGCCTGAGAAGCTTCCTGGGGTAACAACAATGTTAGGATCTGGCCTTTGATGGTGAACAAGGACTAGACACATTCGAGGCTGTGCATCTTTTACCTCGCGACTCCATGATTCAAGGTTCGATTGGCGACTCCACTGGTTCGATATGGAGAAAATCCTTGCTCGCAGGTTTGCTCCTTTTAATTTTTATGCTATTCCTGGTTTTCCTAATGTTTTCCCCTCTCCGAATGAATGGGGCAATTATTTGCCCATATTTGGAAAGCGTGAAGATGACAACCCTACTCAGCACCTCAGTGAGTTTCATGAACTCATGCGTCAATGGGAGGTACATCATGAGGATGTATTATTGAAAATGTTCATGTTCTCGTTAGCAAGGGATGCGCGTAAATGGTATCATTCTTTACCCCCTGCTAGCATTTCTTCACTCTCGGAGTTTCATGCAGCTTTCGTCGCATATTACCAAGAGTTTTATCCCTCTATGTTAGTTTGTCATAACTGTAGTGAGGGATACCACAACTCTATACCGGATGAAGTTGTTTCAGACGTAGGCTATGAGGATGATCCTGATGACCTAGATCAAAGCTCTGTCCTTTCTCCTCCCCATTCGTCTGCAGCAGGGGGGGTTATGAAAGTGATAAAGTTCCCAGGGAAGAGGATGGCTCTCTGAGTGAACTAGTGGTGCAGGTGATATTCCCCACTCCCCAGTGTGCAAAATTGGAATTTGAAGGCAGCAAAAAGGATTTTCTAGTTTTCGAGGCAGATGATCTAAGCAGCTCTTTTGAAGAGATTATTGAATATTTTTTGGATGCATTAGCATCTACCCTCAATGAGCCTACTGTCTCAGATTTAAACACGGAAGCCATTGTGGAAGAGGATCATTCTTTCTTCCTTTATGAGATTTCCCATGATGTATTTACATTTGGGATTGAAGAGAAGGATCGGGAGATCGTTCCCTTTTTACAAGATGGGGGAGTGCACAGAAAAGAGGAGGAGGAACCAGAGGAACAGTTGAGTGTGCATTTCATGTTCTATCCGGAGCCAATCAACGAACAGCCACCACCTGAGGTCAGTGAGCCTACGTCAGTTGTCCTCCTACCTGTGCTTATCAGAGATATTCAGCCACAGATGGACAACTGTGTAGCACAGGCGGTTGTTTGTCGCCAGTTTTCTGGGATTGGCCACTCATTCTATGACCCTGTCAGCAATTAAATGGAGTGGCATTTCCCCTATGCCTTGGAGCCTCCCTATTTCATCTCAAATCCAGGCTGTAAGGAGGAGTTGAAGAGTGTAACCATTCTGCTGTCACGGCTACACCATCTGCTGATGATCATTGACAGAAGGAAGGAGCTTCTATCCAGGAAGTTGCTTGAATGGCTATGGTGGAAATCTGCTTTCACCTAGCCCCATGTAAAGTGTTTTATTAGTTTAGGATTGTATATAAATAAGATCCTTTGAGCATGTATCTTTATTTTGTTGCTTTTATTTTTCGGCTTGTATTTTCAACAGCAGGATGTTTTGAGCCTTACTCCATAGCCCAACAGCAAGGCACTGAAGCTGTGGAATGAGTTCTTAGAGCATCACCGGGACGACTCTATCCCCCATGGATCCTAATGTTAGCAACATTACTTGTCTTCGGCATCGGAATATCCAGGTCTGCAGGTTGCACGAGGAACGCCCAAGCGCAACGCATAGAAGAAGTCCTTTTTTGGACTTAAAATCAAGCGAGCGGGCAAAATTATAGTGTCAACGGTTCGGATCCATCCATATGAGTAGATCAACAGTTGGCGGTAAATCGCAGGTAGAGAAGTTGCGTCGAGGTTAGCACAATGGATAGCGCCCATATTGTGTGCAAGGAAAGATAGCAGTCGTCCATCCAGAGGATATGTGGCGTGAGATCTAGTCGCGTCAGCTTTTCAGCAGTTGCAAGTTCAAAGGGCAAGGGTTCTATGTCCTTCTACATCTCGAAACCCTGAATCTCGAAGCGTCGAAAGTGCCCGAAGTCGGGCCCGCAGTATCGCGAAGCAGCCTCAACCGTTCATCCACAAGAGACACCTGGCGTGGGCAATTAGGCTCCTCACCTTTTTTGCCCATCATGACTTCGAAATGCAAGGAACAGCTCCGTCATATTCCCGATGCGCGAGGTGTCGGGAGTGTCCAGGACCCGGGCCCACAACATCACCAAGTGAATTCAAGACCATCAGATATGAGAAGGACACGTGGTGCCCAAGTAAGCTATCTTGGCGTTTTTCTCATCGCAACTGTGAATGAGCAAGAATTAACTCCTTCCATTCGCGAACGTCGAAAGCGCTTTGGGAATAAACACAAGGTCACAGCCCATGGTCACTTGGGAAAGAAAGTAACTGTGCAAAAGGAGCCAAAGGAGTCGGGGCTAGTCACCGAAAGGATCATCGTGATCTTCATGCGCCATCTGATGCGATCTCAATCCTGGTTTTCACTTGAAGTAAATGAAGATGAGAACGGGTGGTTGAAACCTCCTTTCATTCATTAGGTGTGAGATATGGAGGGTCTGGCAGGCGAGCTGCTCGAGAGGGTCCTGTGTACCCATTTTTCAAAAGAAGCCATGTTGAGTTCTCGAGTAGCCGGAGGAGGTCTACACATGCTAGCTGGACACTTAATGGCTCAGCTACTCCCCTTATAGGAGCCATGCCAAGTTAAGGTGGTGTCTGACAGGGATTATCCGTCCGAATTCGGCTGAAGGGACACCACGCCTTGGATGGCTGAACATGCCTCTGTTAGGCAAATTTCTCTGAGTATATAAACTCAGTCTTTGTATTTTGTAAAGTATCGATGGTAGAGAGAAGCTCTCGACTGTAAAGTTTTAGTAGACGTCTCTAGTTCTCTGGTTATGCATCTGTATGTAAGATTTCTTGTTTAATGACAGACAGTCTTTCTTATTCCATCTAATTTTCATCTTATGCTGAGAGAGTTCGTGAACGACTGATTCGTGCGAATTATTGCAATCATGTTATGATAAAGGATTTATTGTTGCATTGTTGTATTCTCCGGTGTTTTGCATTTGAATGCAAGAAGATATTGCGTTTAAATGTCTTCTTCTACAGTCTGTTAGGAACCTGATGTTTACGACAGACCTTCGCATCTCTCTTACAGAAGTCTTCCCCCCACTCGCCCTTACTACAACTCACTGTCTAAAGTTATCTAAGACCTCACTTGACCATGCATGCCTGGCCTAGTTTCAAAGTTAGAACCACATCGTTTTGAGTTAACCTCCATTTGATCACCCCATTAAACAAATCGTGACACAAACTGATGGGTGTCGAGATTTTCTCCTGCTGCAATCCAGGGGCGACTTCCGATGCTAACAGGTATATATACTAAGTATATATAATGATATATATACTAAGTATATATACTGGTATATATACTAATTATAGGTGTATATAATGGTATATATATTTGTATATATACCGACATCTATAACAATTATATATACCAGTGTGTGTGTGTGTGTGTGTGTGTGTGTGTGTGTGTAAATAAAAATATATATATTACCTTGCCATGTCAGAAAACTTAAGTGTCCAAATATACATGATAGCATGTCAGTTGCTCTGCCACCATGGTGGAAACCAGAACACATGGACATGACAATTGTTCACAGTTCCAAATCTTAAACAAAAAGCGACAACTGTCTACATACAAAAAATGGGACTTTCCACCTGTTATGCCACTATCAAGGAAACCAAAATAGGCAATGAACTGAGTGCCCCGACCACTTATCATACATATACCTATTAGACCTAAACCGGAGATTAGTGTAGGAAAAATTTGCAAAAAATTAGCCATTAAACCAAAGAAAAAAACTTGTGAGAATTTTATGCATGTGGTGAGCCCGAGCATCCATCTTGATGGAGTCTGAAGGTGAAGGGTTGGAAACACATCGGGAAACGACTCTTCTCAGGCTCTCTTGACAAGGAATCATATAGGGCATCCAGACGTTTGTTGAAGAAACTCTGGCAGTGTTGTCGCTTGGCCAGGTCCCTTCTCATCTCAAAGATTAAGATCAAGTGGTCTTTCGTGAGTCTGTAGGAGTCTAGAGCTGGGTGACTATGGTACTCTTGAGTCTGGTTTTCTTCCAAAGTGGCAGCAACAGAGTCTATGACGGGGTCTTCTTCAATGGAGGCAGCAGAATTGTGCCCCGAGTGGTCCTCTAGAGGTAAGGCTTCTTCTTCCACTATGCATCCCATTGCAACTGACTCCTAAAATGGACTGGTGGTGTAGGTGGCAGGTTGGTTCTCCAGGGCGGTTGAAGATAGGAAAGGAAATAATTCTACCCAATTGGGCGGAAATTATTCTTCCACCAAGCATCCACCTTGGAGACTCTCAGTGATGGGAGGACATGGCTCCTGATGAGCCTGAGCTATCCAATTTTTCCAAGAGGAACCCGGATGGTCCTCGTCTGGAACTATATCTCGAGAGGCAAGTTCTGGGACATGATGAGGCCAAGGCTCTGAAGGAGCCTGCATAGACCAGTTCTGCCCTGAAGAGCCTGGATGGTCTCCACCTAGCATGAAATCCCGAGAGGCATGCCCTAGGAGATTGTGCCGACCAAACCTTCTATAGTAGGTCATCCCTCGTTGGGGCTTGCCTCGTTCTCATGGCATGGTTGCGCAAAGCACCAGGCAAGCAGAAAAATCAGCTGAGCAGGCTTAATCTCGAAGCAGAGTTAACAAAATGATGTTGAAATTTGGGCCCAAGTGCCCCATATTAGTGTAGGTGTAATGGAAATCTCCAAAATTGTACTGAAGTCGAGGAGCCGATACTAGGCTTCCATTAAGGCCCGATGCACTAAGGCTTGCCTCTCATGCTTGCTGACCATCACGACTGGATAGGGGGGAAGGGTGGTGGTGAGGGGCTTTAACTTCCCTCATAATCGCCCCATCCATTGACATGTGTGACCCATGTGTCACCCCATCCAGGGATACCGGTATATATATTGATTATATATACCGATGTATATATTTTCGGTGTATATATACTAAGTATATACACCGAAACATATATACATCGAAATATTTTCTCAGTATATATATCGGTATATATATGTTTCGGTGTATATATACTAGTATATATACTGACATATATAACGGTATATGTACTAGGTATAGATGTCGATATTTATACAATTATATATACCTATATATATACTTAGTATATATACCGGTATATCGACATATACTAGGTATATGTGTCGGTATATATATTAGGTATATATGTTGGTATATATACCTTGTATATATACTAGGTACATATGTCGATATATATACCTTGTATATATACTAAGTATATATATGTAACGACCCCTTAATTACGACAACAAGCGCCAGATAATAGACAACAATTTTTTTTTCTTTTCGCGTTAAAAACCACGTCACCCTTAGTGGCAACACCATCAACACATCGTTCACTTAAATTAACGAAATGAAAAATAATTGTTAATCATTACGACACGATTTTGTCACATCATCATTAGCATCGACTATCATCCATGCATTAATCCATTAATTCTTAAACATCTACAATCCATGGCGCTAGGATAAAGTCATCATTATTCCACATGCAACAATATTTGAAAACTCGTTGTGCATGAGAGTAAACGAATCTAGAACGTTCACTTAAGTTAAGGCATGTAAGTACATTTTGTTACTAAACTCATCACGCATCACCATTGATGAGATGCACGCAACAATCAAGCTAAAACATGATACATCCATCGTTGTTCCAATTATTAATTCACAACATGATCAAGGCACAAGGTTATTATTCCTTAATTTAAGGCGTGGATGAAATAATCAATAATCCATCTGGTATCAACATTGATTCACTAGCGCCCGAGAACCCATCATGTAGTCATTACACATCAACCAATTTTTCTTAGCGCAAACAGTCCAATGACTAACAACATTCCTTACTTCATATTTCGTTCGCGCAAAAGCCTAAAACCTATTATCAATCTTCACAATAATTTTGTTACGCGCAAGGAGTCGAACATCTAAAATCATCATCCCTCTCATGAATTTTTATCTGTGCAAAAATCCAGTATTTAGACAATTATTCAATTCATTAATTTCCTTGTGAGCTAGGATTCTAACATCTAAAACCATCAATCTTCTACATTAAAAAGGTCAATGTGCGAGAAGTAAAGCATCAATAGCAATCATTCCTTCCAAAATTTATCATTTTGTAAGAGGTAAATAACTAAACCAATCATTCATTACCTTGAACTTCATGGTGCACTAGAGGTCTAACCACTAGAGTAACCATGCGTAACATTTATCAGAGCCCGCAATTAACTATTAACCTAATCATTCATCGATAATAAAAAATTCAATGCGTAAAAGGAAATCATCGATCAATCCTTTATCTATTGCATAACATCCCAAGAAAATCACTCCTCTCAAGCAACACATTCAAATTGGACGCTACCTTGCATTATGCATCCAATTTATAAGGATAATATAAGTCAATCAAGAATAGTAATCAAAATGAAGTCTAAGGTTGCATCCACATTTAAAAGAATTAGGTGATTGATCATCACAAGCAACATGGACGAATTCCAAGACTACCTCACAATTCCATTTCCATTGCAAGAGATACAAGAAGTTCAACGGATAAGTAAGAATTAAGAAAATCAAGTCTGATTATACCATAATGAAAGCACTCACATTTTAACATCCAATCCGTTTAGGTTTTTAGGAAACAAAACTTAAATTCCATAACCATTAATAATCAGAGGCTGAAACACATAACCAAATAAGGAACAAGGAGGAGTTTCCAGAATCTATCCTAGCCCAATCCAGTGCAAAAACTCAGATATTCGTTTCAGACCTCCCCTCCATTTGGACCTTGGAACGACAATAAAATTTCTGACAAAGAAAAATTTCAAAATAAAAAGGATACGGGCAGCAAGGGCGTTGAGCGATAAGCATGTCAAGCTGAGGGGAAGAGAGAATAAATGCTACAAAAACTCGGAGATATCAATGTTATTCGTTGAGGCACCAATTCGAAATGCCGGGCGAAAATCTAGGCATCACAGTGAGTAATCACTAGAATACACAGAGGTAACCATGCTAAGTTGTGGGCAGCAAGGATTCAACACGGCAAGGTACTGGGACCATCTTGAAGCAGAATTACTAACATCCCCAAAATGGATTTACGAATAAGGGAGATCTGAGGTGCAATCCATGCAGACCACACACTGACTGGTGAGAGGTAAGGCGCTAACAGGATACGCCAAGGGGGACAACGCACCACAATATCCATTCTCAAACTGACGGCGGGATTTGGACTTACTCAGGAAGGAACGCCCACTAACTCGTTGCACCACTCATCTAATGCACTAACCGCGCATGGGAAAACGCTCAGACAGGAACGCCCAAAAGGGAAAAGCTACCCCATCTCCCTTCCAAACTGATGGGGCGATTGGAATTCGCGCTGGCAGTGAACGGTTGGCAAGGCCACTTGAAAAATCAAACAGGCTGTGAGGAAATTCCATCTGGGATATAGACGTAGAAGGAAAGAATCCGAGCAGCAAAGCATCGGTGGTTGTCGTGAGTAAGAGAGATTCGTGGGTGGGGTGAAGAGCAGACTAGAAGGGAATGCAGGTGCCAAGAGGTTAGATGAAAATCATGGACAATCGCGGAGGTGAAAAGTAGGCTTCCAATCGATGAAGGACCACAGGGAACAAGGTACAGGAAATTAAAAACTAATCGGGACAATTCTGGAAGCGCTACAGGCAATAAAATTTATATATATAATTAAAACTAATATGGACCCCTTTTTATTTTCGGGCTACAGTAAATAAATATATATTTATAATTAGGCCTAAAGGGTTATACCTATTGGAGATGGGCACAATTAATCATCTTTTAATCTAAAATTCTAATTTGATGGCTAATAATTGAAAATGCTGGAATATTCTTAGTAGTCCTCCCAAATCAATGAATGTGATTTACTCTTCATAACTTCCTTGTATTTTTGAATGCATCAGTTAACCTATTTACTTTTTAACATTTACCTAATAATATTAATAAATAACTGTACCACCATATGATTGTCACGTTTAACTAATTAACCTTTGGAATTACCACATTTAAGATTAACTTTTGGATTT
>JASDQU010244763.1:135363-183148 GCA_032191745.1 Picea mariana | reverse complement strand
AGTAATGTTATTTTATTTATGTCGGCTTTAGGCCATTAGTTGTAATTTAGATTAGTAATGTTATTTTATTTATGTCGGCTTTAGGCCATTAAACCTCCTAGTCTCCTATATATACCAAGGATACATTTTCATTTTGAATCATCTTGGACTTGAACATTTAAGTGGGGTAAAAGGATGTTGCCCCCTCGAAGAGGCTTATTATCTGAAATTATCTCTTTTTCAAGGCGTTGAGTACTTTTTCTGAGGTTTTTCTATGCTATATTGATATTTGGTTCTTAACACTTGCAAGGGTGAAGAAATGGAATTAAAACTAGTGAAATGAATCACATAACATCAATTATAATCTATGGGGATTGCTCCTTGTAACTAGGTGATCTGTAAACTATCATGGATATTATATTGGAACAGTTCATCCCAACAGATCTTACAATATTATGAAATCTTTTATTATTCAATTTATTTCCTTAAATCCCAGATTTATTATTACTAGCTTAATGCTCAAATTTATGGAAATAATTGAAATCCAAAAATTCAAGAACAAGAAAATGAATATACCAATCACACAAATGAACACAAGATATAAAACCCAACTAGAAGGTGAGGTCTATGCTCTGTGCTCTCTTCTTCAGTTATGAAAATGAAAATAAATAGAAAGGGGAACTCACTATAGAGTTTTCTTTGACACTATGGCATGAATGGCTACTACAGAATCTTCTACCTCGTTTATTCTACTCTCAAATCCCACTCCTAGGTTCTCTACTCAACTATGGAACAATTACAATGCTAAAAGAATGGAACCCCCTCTATTCCTAGTGGCCCAATATTTAACATAACATGATAGTCATCTAGGGTTAGGGTTTTTGCATGCAACAACCCTCAATTAGTGTTAGGTTTTGGACCTTCTAGAATCTTCTTGAAAGTCCACATGTCACTATCCCCACATGTAGTATACCTAGGGAGGTAATATTGGGTACCTAAAGAGGTACCCAAGGGGAATAATAATAATTATATAACTATGTATTGTTATGTATCGAGACCACTTCTAGTAAATAAGGCCCATGTAATAGTGTGAACACATGAAAGTAAGAAGGCTTATTTTGATCTAAAAGATTGTTCAAGGTCTCAAAAATAACATCATGACGAGAAATCCTCCTACATTTTTATAGAGGTGGTACTCCTCTTTTGACATATGTGGAAGATTCTTTTTATGGTCTTAGATACATGCAATGGGTGAGTGCTAACCAACAAAACCCCAAAAAATCTCTTATTTAGAAGATTTAATTATTAAGCACAACATATTATTCATGAAAGAAAAGAGAGTAAATATAACTGAAAAAAGATTTTATCTATAGGGTTTGCTCTCAACAGATATTTTACCTTCCTTTTATAATAATGTGAATCTAGAATCAACTATGAATTTGCAAGTGAAAGGAAAATAAAATGGAAAGGTCATCAAATAAATTTATAAGACTTCTTCGTTAATATCAAATGAGTTTGTAAAGCATCATTTGCTCAAGAATCCATTGACACATCTACCACACATAGTCATAAAAACAAATTGACACTTGAATAGTTCTTTGAGGGAGAAATTATTAATAATATCCCAAATGTAACAATTTTAATAATGTTTGAAACAAGAGGGATGAAACATCCTCAACAAGATCTCAATGACAATTAGATAAACTAAATTAAATTGCATTTGCTTTTTACACGTAGGGATTTTTCTCCTCTAAACTTGGAATATCATGAAAAATAACTGGAGGAATTTAGAGAAAGAGTTGAACAAACCCAAATCTTCATGTTTCCAAACATACATGGAAAACGTGTTGGAAAGAATCAAGCAAAAAGAAAGATGAGGGATAAATTCAAGCGGGCTAATTCACAAAATCTTGGAAAGGAAAAATTTGTTTGTTGCGAACTCTCCACTAGAACTTTTGAATGTCTTTTACATCTTCTTTTATAATATTCTCTTCATCTTCTTGAATCTTATTTAGGGTTAGAGATAAGGTTTTATTTTCCCCTTTGTAAATGTTAACTTAGATATCCATTCCATCAATTGGGACCCACTTTAGAAGTTCATAAATTCCTTTTAATAAGCCATTTTTTCAAAACTAATTTGTTACCAAGCTAGAAATAGTCATGATTGTATTTTGATTTTTTAGGGCATTCCAACTATCATTCCAACCATGGAAACCAATCCCAAATTTTTCTTCATGTCTCTAGCTTTCCAACGAGGTCTCTTTTTCTCAATTTGGACATCGGGAACTCAAGTATGGCCTCTAGAAGATAGGCACTCAGCAACCATTGATCTATTCTCCAAACAAATCTTGGCCCTTGATTTACAAATCCACCTTAATTATCCCACATTCATTGTGGGAGGGTACTAATAACATATTTATAAAGAAATTCCATTCCCATATTATTTGTGTCTGAAGTAGAGAGAGCCATGGAACCTTGTGTAGCTTGTGCACAGTGTAACTTTTGATTTCCACCTCATCACACAATCATCATGCCAAGCCATTGTTGAGTCATATGTGTCCAACCAATACCTTCCAAGCATCACTTAGAGATAGGTACATTTCTCTACCACATGTCATCAAGAGGTGTGCCAAAGAAACTTAGGATAAGAAATGAGAAAGGAATACGATAAGTAATATCGGAAAAGAGATCAAGGGATGGGTGAAGGGGGGTCTCCCACATCCACATTCATGAAAAATGACTAAGTAAAGGATTATGGAGAGTAAGGAAAATGACTAAGGAAAATTACTAAGTATCGAGAGTAGAGAGTAAGGAAAATGACTAAGTGTGGAGTAAGGAGAGCAAGAAAGATGACTAAGGAGAACAAGAAAAATGACTAAGGAGAGAAAGAGAAATGACTAGTATGGAGTGTGGAGGGTAAGGAAAATKACYAAGTGTGGAGTGTGTAGAGGAAAATAACTTAGGAAAATGATTAAGTATGGAGTGTGGAGAGGAAAATGACTAAGTATGGAGTGAGGAGAGTAAGGAAAATGAACTAGGTATGGAGTGTGGAGAGTAAGGAAAAATGGCTAAGTATGGGGTAGTAGTATAGAGAGGGTAGTAGTATAGAGAGGAGTGAGGTCATTTAGCATAGATAAAAATGACTAATCGTTGGGAGTATTGCAGAATGTGGGAGAAAATTGGCATATATTGGGCAATGACCTATGTTTTAGATTCCGTAAAAAGTTGGACGAAACTAACACATAGGGATATTCAATGAGAAGATAGATAGAAAAAAAATCCTTATTTTTATATCTTTTACCTTTATTCTCTTTTTGTTCAAAAGAGAAACCATCTATGTTGGCCTTTCATGAAGAAGAACTGCAATATTGAAACTGATTTTGAATTTTTAAAACTTGTTGGTTCTTGATGATCAATAGGCAGAGGTTATTTGGCCTTTTCCAAGTATAAAAGTTATGGTCTCCATTTGAAAGAGGCATGAGTTCAAATATTCACCCCAATCACCTAGTTGATGGGTGTTAGAAAACACATCAACAACGTACTAGAAGGTTCCACCTACTAGAATTTTCCTAGAAGATAGAGAGTGTTATATAAATAAGCATAAGAAATGTATTGGAGAATAGTGAAGAATATTATAATTGTAACAAGAAATCATTGCTTGATTGTTATCCTTCCATAAGGATTAATATATGGTATTTATACCCTACCTCAAGGGTTTTCTCCTTACATCTCTTGTGTTGATTATTTGGTGTGAGTGATTTATTGTTGAATTTAAGGATTTATATTAAAATATTAAAACATAACATCCGGTATCATATCTCTTTCTTCAGCCAAAGAAAGGAAGAATTTTTATTTTTTTTCTTTTTGCAGATTGTTTCAAGGGAAAAAAGGGGTGATGCACTTCAGATTAAATTTAGAAACTTTCTAAGCAGAATTTGTGGAAACCAATTGGATATTTGAGTTCTTCTTGGAAAAATACCCAATTTCAAACAATCAATCATCTGAAACAGAGTCTGGGAACTAAAGTTATTAACATTTTAAAATTAGCATATTTTCAAGATTTTTCTGAGGACGACCACACAATTTGCATATCATATATATTTTTCTAGAGTGCTCATATTTCAGTGAAACTAATGCCATTAGATGCATATTGACCATGGAATTTCATACTTTTGGTCAACATATCCAATCGGAAAATTATATGCATGGTTCTTGAAATAGGTACCCCATACTACCTCCCTATGTATACTACAAAGAGAGTGTTTGTTTCACCCTAGCTATGTTATTTAGATTGAGTTTCCACCTAGTTATACCAAGCCTCTATAGGTTTCTCTTAAACATTTACTTTGTTTCTAGTTTCTCCTCCTTCTTTGTTTTTATTGCTCATAGTTTCCTTACCTATATGTTTTCCAATTTAATTTGTTAAGACAAAAATCCATACCTGACTCGATGAAGTACTCGAAGGTAGAATAGTATTCTTTGCAATATCTTTTGAGCATCTTGTGCTTGATATATGTTAATAAGTTTTTGGAAAGTGTCTAGGAAAATAAATTCGACCCTCTTCAAATAACTATATTGCAAAACAAGATGCAATTTTTGTGTCATGAGATGATGAATGTCAATCTCCCGATATCTGGCCCAATGAATCACCAGTCTCATGCAATCACCAGAAATATATAGATTATTGTGATACATAATTGTTCTTGGATCTATCCAAAACAAATTTTCTAAATTATTTCAAGTACATATAGCATTCTCACCCGATTCTTGGGAACATTTATTTCACTACCACAAATTTTAAACAAAGTTTTCAAATTAACGAGAACTCTTCAAAGTTCTTACTTTTCTAGAGGTCGTAATTAGTGGTTGTTTTTAGTACCCCTGAATCAAAAAGTTGTGCTATCAATAGCACCATTTTTTGGCGGTGGTTAAAATTATGACTGTTGAAAACCTAATATGTTAAGGTTTATGGTATCATTCACTTGTGATGGAATATGAATAGTCTAGTGTCTGTGAGTTGTCATTGGGAGTCCAAGAGACCTCTTGGGCGATGAATCCAAAAGTCACATTAATTGTTTTTGTATGTGTATCATATTAATGAAATGTGATCCGAGTTTATCTACATATTTGAACATTGTAACAATGGTATCAGAGCTCTATAGTTATTAGGGCCTATGGTAGTTGTGCAGAGCATTTGAGCAGGTTATTCTCATTTATTCTTTGTACTTTTCATGTGTAGAATGTCTTTGTTGTCTCCCTTGCCATGAGAGTTAGTCTCAACGTGGCAGTCTTCCCCATGCTTTGTCTCTCTAATTATTCTTTGGGCTCTCATCCCTACATAAGTGTTATTATTTGAATCGTGTTGTCTTCCTCTACCAAAAGCCTTCAATGGAAGCCACAAAAATCAAGGGAAAATATACATAACAATAGGATCTTTTATGCTTCTAATCACTCAGCTCGACAACATGTTTTCTAGGCTAATCATTTTCATTGAGACTCAAACAAAACCATTGATCCACGGGGAAGGAGACTCTCCTACATGGGTTTTGGAAGGAAGATGATGAGGAGACTCATATGATCAAGAGAACAAAGAAAGATAGGTGTGTGACTAACTCAATAATGGTTGTTTTATGTTGCTTGTTGTGGTGAGTTACATGGTATCATTTTCATTACTGCATCTCAAACCCATTTTGAATCTGATGCCTATTTTATGTTGATTATTGTGGAAAGTTACATGGTATCAATTATCATTACTACATTTCAAACCCGTTTTGAATCAAAAAAAAATCCATCGAGAGTGAGTCAAGGCCTCTTTGTAGAGGGGAATGAGCATTATGTAGGGAATTGTTCAAATTATTGCAAGAAAATGATTGGTTGTGATTCTCTCTAGATCTATTGTGACCATCTATGATCTAATGTAGATGCATAATTGGCCTTGAATTTGTTTCATAAAGGTTCTTTCTCATAAATGTATGTAGTGCAAAGAAAATTGATACAATTGGATATGGTCAATGAATATTGGATCTATTGAGATGGATACCAGGACTAATACATCGGTGGTAACATCACAAGCATATTCCACTACTAAGGATTACAAGTCACACTTTCGCTATGAAGCAACTATTAGTTGGACATTTTATTTGAGCATTATCTTAGTTGGTTAATTTGATGAAATATAGTTCATATCTTTGGGCGAGATGCGAAAATACATGCGCCTATTTTATAGGATTTGCTTCGCTATTGCTCAATCATAGAATATTGAAACTCAAGTTTGTGGTCTAAGGTCCAAAATAGATATAAACCTATAGTGATATCAACCAAGAAATCTTGTGGTGTTTGAATCACCTAGATAACTTATAACACATGGAAAACTAATTTATTGAGATAATCGATGGACGAACCAAAGCAACCTCAATGGAAAACAAAACGACCGTTGGCTATAGCTTCTATTCGATCCACTACCATATTGGATTTTATTTCCACCAACAGCTTCAATATATTTTCCATCAAATCCAACTTGGGAGAGTCGATCCCTGGCCTATTCACATTAACTTTCATATGCACCCAATCTACATGGGATATATAGTCAAGCCAATATTAGATACCTTGAGATAATCAATATTTGGGAGTCCCTTACAATGATATTTTGAATGACATTATTGACTACATTTTTCATTTGATGTTGGTTCTTTTTCCATACATTTGAATATTGATAGCCTTGTGTTTCCATCTACACATTTTCTGCCATTAGATTCCAAGATATTTATTTTAATCATAGTCTGATTGGTGGGTTGTGTTTTCACAGGGGCGACATTTATCAAATTAAAGTGATACAGTTGTCGAGAAGATTTATGGTGATAAATATGAGACAAATATCACACAACAATTAGATTTTCCATTTTTCCATGGAAAATGGCTTTTGAAATAGTGGCAATTTTTATAACAGCTTGAGTTATTATGAAATGTATATGTATTGTCATTATCGCAAAACCATCTTGGTGATTTCCTCTCAACTGGTTACCTTGATGGTGAACATTCAACATTTGCAACTTATCAACTATGTGCACTTTACTCATAAGGGAAAATATTCATTTTAATCTAGTGCTCAACTTTGCAAAGAAGACATAGAAGTTGGAAGTTCTTTGGAGAATGAGAGACGACACATTCAATCCTAAAGATCATTTCAAATCCATAATCAAGGTATACTTGCAAATAGTTTTTTTGTAAGTTTACTTGTACTCTTGAATTTAAGTTGAATTACATTGTAAATGAGTGCATTTTCGGTAGAAGTTGACACCCTTCATTTTTTGAGTTTAAATTGTCTAAGTCAATCTAAATGTATCAAATTGATGAACTATTAGAGTTATTGAATACTCTAATACTCTCTTCTATGGAAAATACAATCATACTCAACAAAGAAACTCTTCACTATGTTCTAACTTATTTGCAAGCTTTGCAAGACAAAGTAGAAGTGCTTCAAACTCAAACTCAATTTCTTCATGATCAACTTCAATGAAAGATCAACATTCTAAACTAGTCTAGTTTCAAGACAAACCCTCTTTTCGATGATGATGATGATGATGATTCAGATCAACGACCAATGCAAGAGAAACTCAATGAACTAACTTCATATACAAGTGTAGATGAAGATGAAGTTGTGCATAAACTAGTTCAAATTTCTCTTTCCAAGCCAGTCATCAGACCTTGGGAAGAAATCAAAAACAATAAGCACAGAACAAGTATCAGATATGAAAAAGAATTTACCTTTCATATTCTAGATTACAAAAAACCAATCCAGTTCCAAAGTGTTAGATTTCATCAAGAAGTTCATATCCACCTGCTCCAGTTCAAGAGTAGATTCTTAAATGCCAACATTATCATTGAGTTGGCCATATGGAAGATCAGCTTTTTATCTTCATCCTTGTGAGCATTGTAGAAAGCATAATCATCCTTCAAACAATTTTTCCAAACATAAGAAACCTAGAAGAGTAAATAATCACTATGGATGGATCACTCATTGGCAATGGTGATCAATAGGCAAGAAAATATATCAATCGTACCAAAGAATTCATTATCAAGTATTAACACATATTTCAATTGAAATATTTGCATCTTCTCACCTTGTACCTAATAGGGGGGATAATATCAGTGATTGACAGTCAGGATTCAAGTTTCGAAATATTATCAATCAAGCAAGAACAAGTGATCCAGCATGAGAACCATCAACATGATTTAGTTTGTAGTTTTTCTTAAACCTCCATTTAGCATAAGACTTATAGATTATGCTAGACAATATTTTGTGGTCATATTTATGCTAGGTTATGATGGTGACATCCAGGGCCCTCAAGGGATAATATCTATGTGGGAAGAGCAAGTTCCCCCTGGGTCTAGGTATTCCATGATGCCTCCAAAGGAAACAACCTTCTTTATCTCGGTACAAGTCTTCAATTTCTTCTTACCCCTAGATGTGGTATCAACATCCATCTATGGGATTTAAGCCCCATGAAGGTTTGAGCTAATCATTCCCTCATGTGTACCTGCCCACTGGGCAAGGTCCTGCAACAACAACAAGTACGCCCTCCAGGGTTTCATAAGTCACAGGGATCATAGCATGTAAATCACATCCAATAATTAAATTACCCAAAAATGTGCATAAAACCCCCCCTTAACCCAGACAAATGCTCAAAGATGTTATGCAAGTTGACAAGTTAGGTTTGGAAAAATTCTGAGGGTGCCCTATTGGGCTAACTTCTCATAAGTTTGGGGTGTTTCCCAGGTGGGATCTATTCCAAGTCATGTAAGTGTATGAGGTGGAATAGGGTAAATATTTGGGCATGGGGTGCATGTGATAACAAGGAAATGTAGAGTCTTACTTGTGGGTGCCTTTGTAGAGGACAAGTTGCACCTTGTCATAAATGCAATTGTTTCCTAGCCCATTCATTTCCTTTTATTAGTAGATTTATTTATTTTTATATTTTTCTCTTGTGCTTCAAGGGAATAGTTGAGGGCCACTGTCCTGGCTTGATGACTAGAGGTGACATTGTTATCCACAAACATTTCACGGAAATAAGAAAGTTGTCTCGTGATGAGACCCCCTTTCTCTTGGCTATGCCACCAAGAGCCACTAACCTGGTTTGGTGACCAGATAAATGGTAATGTCATACAACTACATGTCCATGGTCATAATAGGTCAGCTCGTGATGAGACCCCTTGTCCATCAGCTAATACCTTAAGTGTTTATATTATCATATGGGTCCCCTTTTCTTACTGATAAGATTTTCACTGCTTTCTCGGGGATCCCTAGGTGAAGCATCTCAAAGGTTTCAACATTGGATTTTAACTCTTGCCAACTAATTTTACCCTCTGGGCCTTTGGCCCCTTCTTCCCACAAGGCAAGTTACAACCCTTCCTAGTGTAGCCAATCCCAATGCCCAAACAAGGATAAGAGAGATGAGAGGAATAAAGATGGAAAGTCATAAGTATGGAGGGAACAGACGATGACTTTTCACAGATCCACCCAATGGAAACCCATCTTAAAGGGAAATCAACTTACTAGGGCACCATGTCACCCTTCCAGGTATGAACGAGGAAAAGAGCATAAATTCCAAGAAAATGTCATGAAATGAAGAAGGATTCAATACAACATATTCAAGTGCTTCAAAAATCAAAGTGATACATACCATGATACCCGGACTCATTACCTCATGGATAAAGAATCATCGCTACTTCAGGACCAGGTTGGTGGGATGGATATTGTTTCTAGTGATAAGTGGACTACACTAAAGAAAAGAGGGGCCCTCTGGGGCCATGCTCAAGTCGTCTAGCTATCGATACTCCATTTCTAGGACATGTGGGCCTCGAGATGTTATCCCATTAGTTATCCCTAGGCTAGGGGATAACATGAAAAATTGTCTAATGTTGTAGTTGATGAAGGATCATATTGCAGATGCATACCAAGTCTAAGAGGAGAATAAGGTTGGAGACAGTGGAGGCTTCGATAGAGTTGGATTCCAAGGAGGCCAAAGAGGAGGATATGGAAGAGGAAGAGGTAGAGGATAATTTGGAGGAGGAGGAAAATATCCCACATGTTTCAATTGTATAAAGACAAGATAATTGATGCAGTTATGTACCAATCCCTATGCATTGTGTTGATATTTCCACAGCACAGACCATGTCATGGAGGATTGCTCAGAGTTGTTAGAAAAACATGAAGAAAAAAAGGGATGTTGTAACATGGTGAATGGTGATCTACACAAAGAATATAATATAATGTACGAGTAGTAACCTGAGGAGGTATCAAAACAAGGACTGACCTGCAGAAAAGAGAGTGTTCGAAATAGTAGTTAGAAGGAAAAATATGGAAAGCAATGTAGGCATTGTTATCACATATAGTTGTCAAGGGAAGCAGGTTGTCTAAGTTCATGGCTTTCACAAGAAATGTCAAAGCGCAGCGTTCAAAGAAGTCCATTTTGGGCTCGAAATGCAAGCAGCAGGCGAGATCAGCTTCAGCAGTGGACATTCTTGAGAATATCACATCGGTGGTTCGCGGGAATTGGGAGATCGAAATATTGTTAAACTTGTTTGTCAAAGGTCCTAAGCCCGAATCGTGAAGCAGATATCGGTCGTCAATTTGAAAAGGGAAGATCTAATCCATCAATCTAAAAGGCATCGGGATTGACTCGAAGAAGTCGTGGGCACCGCCTGGAACATTCATGGGTGTCAGGCCTCGTCCCGATCCCGATGAAGGTAGTTAATGGAAATGGGGGCGGTGGTTGAGACCTCGTCTCACCCCATAAATGGAAAGCATGGAAGAAATGGTCATGGAGGCAGACTAACAACCCAAAGTTCCCCTGTGGATGGATTTTCCTACAAATCCCATATTGATTTGAGGTAGCGTCTGACAAAAGAATGCCTACACAAGCTAACAGAGTAGGTGCCAACTAGAAAATTTGAATGAAAGGGTCCAATGACATTCATGGTGGTTTCAGCATTTTTAGTATATATAGGCAGTTTTGATATTTTGTTAAGGTCAAATGGTTGATCTAAGCTCCCTGCTATTGTAATACTTTGATGAAGAACATTGATTCTTTGGTCATGTCTTGATTTGAGACTTCTTAATTAATCTAAGTCATCTTTCTTACTCCATCTTATTTGCTTCTGATACTGAGAGAGTTCATGATTGATTGATCCACATGGATTGTTGTAACTGTATTATGATGAATGTTTGATTATAATGTTGTTATGATTTCTTTCAGTTTCCTTGAAATTTGAATCCAAGAGGATCTTATGTTTAATTTTTTCTTCCTTAGGCTGTTGGAAGGCCTGATGTTCATGGTAGACCTCTACACTTTTCTCACCAAAGTCTTCCTCCTACTCACCTTTACTCCAAATTATTGACTGAATTTGATCCAAGACCTCAATTGCTTGTGCATACCAGTCCAGATTCCTGAGTTAGCACATTATTTTCATTGAATCTTCTCCATTTTACCTCTTAAAACTCATTTACATTTACTGTATAAATTGATGAGTACTGGTCATACCTTCTATGAAATCTAAGGGTGACTTCTAGTGCTAACATTTCATGGTGTCATTGCCAGGGAACGAATTGAATACATTTCCCTGGGTAAGAACGACAACGAGCTTCTGATTATGAAGGTGCATTAAACATCAGAACCATTGAAGATTGCAACTTGCACCTGGTGACTCCACTATCGAAGACTCCACTGGGGAGGATCCTGTTGACAGAAAGATGACCATACCGAAGGGGAAGACCAGGTATCAGTTTATGAGCTTTATTCATGAAATCATGTTCTTGTCTATCAGCTCATTTCTCTCTTTCCCTTCACATATAAAGAGGATTATCCTTTGCTTTGTCTATTCAGATGATAATAGGCCTTCCTTTATTTATCCATCCTTAGAAGAAGAAAGCATGTCTTCTTCTTGTGTTGTAGATACTGATCTCGTGTCTTCACCTCTGCTTATTCATAAGAGTGAGATATGTATTGCATCTCCTCTTGAAACTGATCATCCTTGTAGCCCTGAGGAGGTTGAAAATAATTCACAGTCTTCTCAAATATAGTTACCCTCTATTATTCTTGTTGAGCCTTTCCATCAACCCGTTAATCCTCATGATCATCCCACTGCTTTTCAAATTAAAATCAGAAATAAGTTGTTTAAATCTTTAAGGATGCCACATGACCTTCATCCTTATCCTCATTATTCCTTTGAGTATCTTCCTCGATTTTCTGGAGAGGATCATATTACAACAGAGAGGCATTTGGAGGCCTTTGAGAGCTTTGTCGATCAGTTTGAGTTTGTTCATAATGATGTTTCCATGGGGTTGTTCTCACAATCCCTGTCTGGAGATGTTGTTGTGTGGTTTAGATGTCTGGAAGTCAGTTCTATTGGCTCCTGGACTGAGCTATGCCATGCATTTTTAAATTGTTGGGGTGAGAATAAGTCCCTTGATCAATACTAGTTTGAGTTTAATGCCTTGAGGAGAGGGGAAGAGGAAGCCTTGGTTGTCTTCAACAAGAGGTTTTACAGTGTTTATCATAGTATGCCTATGGAGATCAGACCCACAAAGACTACTGCCATGGCATACTATGTCATGGCTCAGCATCCATAGCTAGTCCTTCTCCTGAGAGAGAGGAAATATTCATCGTTAAGACACTTGTTTGAATATGTTGAAGAAGTCGAAGAGAACATTAGGACTAGCAAGGGGGTTCATATGCAAGCATATCTTGGAAAATTGCATGTGCCTAAGGAAGAAGACTGTCAGCATGTTTCAGATTCTGAGCAAGAATATAGTGATTATGAATCAGATCTGGAACAACAACAAGGAAAAGAGACTGCAGCTTTTGATGATCGAGAGGCATTTATAGAGCAGTAGGGAGGTTTTTTATTTGCAAGCAGAGAGGCATTTACAGAGGAGCATCCTGGTTTTCTAAAGCAGCCAGGATTTTGTCACACGATTCATGATCCTATGGCTATACACATGGAATCATATGTTTCAGATTTTGAGGATTTCCAAGAGCATACCATGGAGCCTTTTCCTTTATACATTGAGAAAAAACATTGTGTAGAAATCCGCCATTCTGTGCCTAAAGAAGACAAAGGGAAAATCTTTCCCATGTTTCCTGTTTATGATGATTATGATTATGATCCTTGGGAGAGTCATGAAGAAGAAGAGGGAGAACCAAATGTGCAGTTTATATCCTGTCCAGAGCCTACAAATGAGAAACCATCACCTGGGATCAGTCAGCCTGCATCAGTCATTTGCTCACCTATGCTTGCCAGAGACATTCAGCCATGTGTGAGCAGTTGTAAGACAGAGCATGTTTTTTGCCACCAACCCAGTGGATTTTGTCATTTTCTCTATGAACCTGTAAGGAAGTACATGGAGTTGCATTTCCTTCATGTCTTGGAGTCGATCAGCTTTATCCTGACTTCATCACTGGGAGGAGAGATGAAAAGCGTAATCATTTTGTTGTCACAGTTGCATTCTTTTTATTTGATTAGTGACAGAGTAAACAAGTTTGCAGTTAGGGAGTTTCTTGAATGGCTATGGTGGAAGTTTTCTTTCACCTAGAGCTTTGTAAAAATCAATTAGTCTAGGAATGTACACAAATAATCTCCTCCTAGAGCCCATGTATTTTTCTTTCATTTTTAGGATAGTGTGCATGTCGGCCATTAATCCTTAGCAAGATGTTTTTTCATCATGACTCCATAGCCCAATGCATAAGGAAATTGGAGCTGCTTGTTCTTGGTAGCTCGCAGGGAGCATGCCATCCCCTGTGGAGCCAAATGTTATCACATATAGTTATCAAGGGCAGCAGGTTGTCCAATTCTACGGCCTGCACAAGAAACATCAAAGCTCAGCGTTCATAGTAGTCCATTTTGGGCTCGAAATGCAAGCAACACGCGAGATCAGCTTCAGTGGCAGACATTCCTGAGAATATCAGATAGGTGGTTCATAGGAATCGGGGGTTCGAAATATTGTTAAAGTTGTTTGTCAAAGTTTTGAAGCCCGAATCACAAAGCAGATCTCGGTCATCGATTTGAAAAGGGAAGATATGATCCATCAATATAAAAAGCATCAGGATTGACTCGAAGAAGTCATGGGCACCTCCTAGAAAATTCATGGGTGTCAGGCCTCATGCCGATCCTGATGAAGGTAGTTAATGGAAATGGGGGTGGTGGTTGAGACCTCGTCTCACCGCATAAATGGAAAGCATGGAAGAAATGGCCATGGAGGCAGACTGTCAACCCAAAGTTCCCCTGTGGACGGATTTTCCTGCAAAGCCCATATTGATTTGAGGTAGTGTCTAACAAAAGAATGCCTACACAGGCTGACAAAGTAGGCATTGACTAGAAAATTTGAATGCAGGGGTCTGATATAGGCAATTTTGATATTTTGTTAAGGTCAAATGGTTGAGCTAGGCTCCCTACTATTGTAATATTTTGATGAAGAACACTAGTTCTTTGGTTATGTCTTGATTTGAGACTTCTTGATTACTCTAAGCCATCTTTCTTACTCCATCTTATTTGCCTTTGATACTGAGAGAGTTCATGATTGATTGATTCACGTGGATTGTTGTGATTGTATTATGATGAATGTTTGATTATAATGTTGTTATGATTTCTTTCAGTTTCCTTGAAATTTGAATCCAAGAGGATCTTGTGTTTAAGTTTTTATTCCTTAGGTTGTTGGAAGGCCTGATGATCATGGAAGACCTCTACACTTTTCTCACCAAAGTCTTCCTCCTACTCACCTTTACTCCAACTTACTGACTGAAGTTGATCCAAGACCTCATTTGCTTGTGCATACCAGTCCAGATTTCTGAGTTAGAACGTTATTTTCATTGAGCCTTATCCATTTGGCCTCTTAAAACTCATTTACATTTACTGTATAAACTGATGGTTACTGGGCTTACCTTCTATGCAATATGAGGGTGACTTCTAGTGCTAACAGGCACTTCCTAAGTAAGACATTATGCAGTAAAAGCAATTCTTGCACGATGCGTTAAAGGTGATAGATGAGAAAAATGCACGTGAGTAGTTTTGATGTATGGATCATATACATGTACGCAAAGATATGTGATGCACAATGTGTGAAGAAGAGTGATACAATAATTACCTAGAGACTAACTCAGAGGACCAGGTAAGTGATTTCTTGCGTTGTTTTCCTAAGGTGTTGGGTGATCCCATCGTTACCAAGAAATTGACCCACATAATAACAAGATGCACCATGGGGTAAGGTGAGGATGAAGCTACTATTTCTACCCCACTACCATAAAGGGACATGCATCATGTAAACAGGAGGAAGCACATGAGCAGAGAGTTCAAAATGATAATTGAATTAAGAAAATATGATATGGAAGGGATCATGTTGGACCTAGTGTCTGATATGAATATTTTGTCAAAAAACTCATGGGAGTTTATGGTAAAACTAAAGATGGTGTGGTCTTCCATTCAACTCAGGCTAGCAAATCAATACAGGATCTATCTTATTGACAAACTGGAGAAGGTCGAGGTTAACATTGATGGGGTAAAACCAAAATCATATTTTGAAGTCATTGATATTATGGATGATTTGTACCCCTATCCAACTCTGCTTGGAGTTCATTGGGAATATGGTAACAATTTCATACTAAATCTGAAGCAATGGATAATTTCCTTTGATACAGACACTCTACGTGTAATTTCCCCACTAGATCTGGCTGAGGGTAATAGATACAATGAACCAATAAATGAAGATTCACAAAGCTCAATCATTGAGAATACATACAACATCACAGAGCGAAAGGAGGATTATGTGAACCCGGCAACCAATGGCGAGCTAAGCTAGAGGAGTGTCTTCTCATATTACATGGATTCATAGGACGTGATGACACGATGGTAGAATATGTTACATGAAATTTCAATCGAGAGATGCACACAAATCACCAAAGCAATGGGTTGGCTTGGAACAGAGCTATTTGACATACTGAGGTTTGATGGGATAGGCCTGGTAGATGCATTTATAGTGAAAATGGAAGACGGTGTGCCTAAGGCCCAAAGGATTCAAGCCATGGATGCATTAGTGAAGGAAACACTTGCGCCTTGGTGCGAAACACACCGCACATACTTACAGGACTTGACACATATGGTAGACTGCATCAAAGTAAGGTTCTATCCCCCGACCAACTTTGAATTGGTAAGCAAGAACAAGGGGATAGAGGATCCCCATGAGCACATTTGGTTCTATCAACAATGCTAGAAAACTAAGCAAATACCTCAAGCGTAGTGGCTCCATATATTTTTCCACACTATGGATATGGTCCACAAAATATGGTACCTTCAATAGGAGACTAGGAGGCAAACCAAGGATTGGGAAGGAGTAAGTAATCATTTCTATGCAACATTTAAGTTTGTGACGGAGGTCCCTTCAAAGAGATATATGTTGTTAAGGATTAAGAATTTAATATTCAATCAAGAACCCAAAGACTCTATGCGTAAGGTAGTATGTTCCTATCACAAGACAAAGGTAAATTTAAATCAGACAATGTAATAGCAATGACACGCGGGAAGAGGACCCTTGGAGCTTAAAAATTAATAAAACTAATGGAAAGAACGCAGTACAAGGAAATTCTTCCAGTAGCATTGTGTTAGACTATACATGACCATTAAGGACAAAGAAACACAATATAAGCACAGAAAAAGCACTGAAGATGGTGATAATTGGTGATTACTAGGATTAGGAAATAGTGATGCAAGTGGTGGACTTGCTGAAAGAATATGAGGACCTATTTTGAGAAGTTTTTCTAAGATGAAGGGTATTATAGTATCCCTAGGAGAGATGAAAATATACTCGAAACCAAATGCCAAACTAGTCAAAAACTGACCATATCAGTTGAATATGAAGTATAAAGAAAATGTTCCCAAAGAACAGGATTTCATGCTAGATGTAGGGATCAATGTCCCAATGGAATAATTTGACTAGATTAGCCAAATGGTAGTGAAACAAAAGAAGAGGGGTGATATATGAATTTGTGTAGACTTACAGAGCCTCAATGTAGCCTGTGTATTTCCTACACCATTTAAAAATAAAGTATTGGAGAACGTGGGTGGGCACAAATCTTATTCATTCACAAATGGATTTTTAGGTTACCACCAGGTTCACATCACAAAATAAGACAAATCCAAGACAATGTTTGTGACGGAGTGGGGCTCATTCACATACATTATGATGCCATTTGGTCTGAAGAATGCACCTACAGTGTTCTCAAGGTTGTTGTCGTGGATTTTAAAGAGTTCATGCACAAATTTTTGGAATCATACTTAGATTATTGGACAGTGTTCATCTTACTCAAAGAGGATATGCAAGTATTACGGTTGATGTTGGATAGATGCAAGAATATATGGATCTCTTTAAACTTGAAAAAGTGCATCTTTTATACATCGTTTGGGACTCTGTGCTAAAGGATAAGACAACTGGATCCCACAAGTGGATGACAAAACACATAAACTCCAAAAGAAAAGAAGAGATAGGGATTTGGGCTAGGACAAGTCATGATGGCATGGAGAACTAAAATAGTTATGGAAACGTTTACAAAAGGGTGTGTCGACAGTTATGGAAGGACAACGTATCGTCACTAAACATTCACGACAAGTGAAAATCTAAGTGGACATCTAGGCAAGTGGCAGTAATCAAAGGGATTTCCTACATAAGTATTTAATGTTCCCACTACACGACTACATGTCTATTTATCGATTGTAGAGTTCAAATTTAGCTGAGATCAGTGTTCAAAGCAAGCAGAGAGACGAGTGTAGTGCAAATTGATCAGGTCTTCACTAAGTTTTCAGCATGTGCAACCCTTCCATTTCACAGTTGGGATGGTGATACAAAGCATAGCTCAGGAGCAGGGTGTATTAGTACATGTAGTTAGCCAAGTTAAGATTCGACCAGAGAAATGGCTTCCTCAAAGTAGTAAAGGAAGCACAGATTTCTGAGATCAAAATCCCTAGTGAGGTAAACATCATAAGAACTATGTTAGGCATGTTTCCTAGCCTTAAGTTTGTGTATTACAACATCTAGGATGAGGTGTAGTTTCCAAAACTACACTTTGATGCTTATGCAGAAATCCTTGCAGGAGGGAAAGTGGTATCCAAGGCATGGTCCAAGCCCATCGAGAATTCAGGGATAATGACATTCTTGTATGTACATCATTTCAAGAACAACCTGAATATCAACTCCTGCTTCAAGTTCTTACTCAACAGGTTGCATGGAGGATTCCTCTAGCTAGACCACCCATACTAAGTTGACATTGATACAATCTTCCAAGTCTTGAGCCTTCCTGCAATAGGGGAGGATCCTAGTGACATGGTAGTGGCATGAGAGGCCATGCAAGAAGAATTGTGCCAAAAGTATGGCACCCATAGGGGAACAAGAGGCGGAGTTATTTTCTCTATCAATGATGATCATGTTTACTTCACTATGCAGGTATTTTCCTACAAGATGATGCACAAGTGTCGAAAGGATGAGTGCTCACTAGGGGTAATCCTAAAATTTGTACGATGATTCTAAGGAATCAAGATGGTCTAGGAACGATACTTGATGACAGTTCATCCAACACTACATGGATGTGCAAGATCGTGACAAGGAGTTTCACTATAGTTTGGTGTTACTCCTGCTCGCAATGAAAGTGTGGTAGTCGCCACTAGGCCTGAAATACGACACCATAGTCACTCAATCTTTCCCTACACCCAAATTCAATGAGCTACAATATAGCCATGTTAAGAAAGTACAACACGAGAACAACATGTTTTTTCAGCTATGGTACACAAAAATGATCTAGGAAACTACGCAAGCCTTCTTCATACCAAGCAACCTCATTGAAAGTTACGAGGACTATATTTCATTTGAATGTGATTTCCATAATTTTTTCATCATCCCATTTGCACATCCACAAAGACCTACCAAGATCCTCCCCTTTTGTATTGTTGAGGAGGACATTCAACATGTCGTTGTGGAGTATCTAGAATCACTACATCCCATGCCAGATGAATAATTAGAGCTCTTGGAAACATGGACCAAGAAGAAGGAAACAAGTGCAACCAAGCATGGGGAGTATTGCGCCTAGGAAAGGAAAACAAGCATAGATTGCATAGAGCACAACCCCCGGGTCTATTTTTGAAGGGTGTGCTTCTAGTCTGTGGTTTTTTACTCACCATGTACCCATTAAAGAGGAATTCCCCTCTCAAACAATGGTGAAGTCCGCCAACCATAGGATATTGACCCATTAGATGGAGGAACATGAAATAAACACCAGCACTCAAGGGAAGGAGAAAGGGACTTCCCAAAAACTAGTTCAAAGCATAGTAAAGGTGCTTCAATCCAATTTGGATGTGCATCAGTTGCTACATCAAGATTCATCACAACAATTGGGTGCACTCGACCACACACTCAACATTTCTATATCATCAACCAATCCCAAGTCCCAAGAACCGATGCTCATTGGTGGCACCACTAGCACTACATCACCTCACATCAATATGCAAAAGAGGGTCATGTGGCTCAACCCCTTATCCTTGAGAGACTACGAGGCATCCACAAGTTTAGAGCCATTGTCATTTCCTTATGCAAAGCTAGACTTAGTGCAGGTACCTTCACATGATCTACAAGTCTTCATGGTAGAAATAATGAATGATTTGGAGTACAGATAGTGCCCACTCGACCATTTCTATACATAGCTACAACAAAGCATGAGCAAGAGATAGTTGTAGTTGTGCACCACCAAACCCAACAAAGATATGTACAGGAGGTAGTTGTGCACAAGGCCATACTAGAACTCCATGAAGCAGAGGTATTTGAGTACACATTGTTAATCAGTGTAGTGGAGGAAGTACACTCCCAAGTCCCTAGCACGGCAAAGGAAACTCCTAACCTCCCGACACATAAAAAACTTAGAAAGGTGAAGAAATTTTTCCAACACCCACAGGCACATAATTCAATGCTTCAGCAAAGAATGAAAAGAACCCCATCATCAGAGTATGGGGAGTTGCAACAAAATATTATCGCCATAGAAAATATTATGCACCAAGGATGAACATGCATGGAGGGATTCTCAGGGGTCATTAAGTACATCTTCGATCTCTAGAATCACCTATAGAATTCCCCCAAAAGTATCATAATTGAAGAACACATATGCACAAGTGAGGTTCAAATCAATGAGAAGAAGCAAGTGTTGACCTCTCTTCCACCCACAGAGCATGAGGCCATGAGAGAGGTATTTGGCCTTCATATCCATACTGGATCTTCCCATGTCGACCAACATACATTGACATCCATTTTTTTGGAAGCACAAGAGCATGCCTAGTAGCACCATTATGCACATGCAAGGGCAACCCCTTTGATTGAGTTGGGAGCACAGATTAATCCAACAGCTACATTGACCACACCAGTAGAAGTCGACAAATGTTTCAAAGACATGAAGGATATAATGGATATTTTTTTCCAGATATACTCAAAGTTCCACAACTTCATCATCGAGCTAATCAAGAAGGTGTCATCGATAGCCTTTKCCACACCGTAATGCAATTCGTTGGATCAAGGACAAGCCAACTAATAGTGTTGGGGAGCTATTGGAACTAAGGTTTTGGAAAGAGAGCATGCAAACCATAATTTTTGCACTATGTATGTTGCACGATTTTTGTACAGTGTTTTGCCAAGATTCAGTGCCTGCACCAACCAGTTTTCTACTACACACGCCAACAATTTTTCTACTATGTGTGCCAACCAGTTTTCCACTGCGTGTAGAGAATTGTAAATCTTGCATGCATATCAAATCCTCGAAGATCAGCATAATGATTGTAACCATTTTTGTAACTAATCGATTGGTTGTGGCCAAGGTTGTTAGGGAGATGGCATGTTTGTTAAGGACTACATTCAAACATGTAACCATTGTTTTTGGTTGATTGTTAACTTCTAGTTCATTTTTTAGATTCATTTTAATGGTATAGTTGAAAATAGAATATGAGAGAGAAAGGAGATTAATATCTAAATCTCAGATCTTTAGTTTAATCTTAATGAGTCTTTGTGCATGATACAACCCTCCATATATCTGAAGTTTCGTTGTAGTTAATAAAATAAGGCATGAGGCTCGATTTTATGCTTCATATCATGTACTCTGTTATGAATGTATGTTGTTATAGAGGTTATATGTGCATGTAGGATTTATGATTGTGAACACACAACAATATTTGGATTCAGGAATGTGAATGGTCACAGTTTGCATAACTGGACGAATGTGATCGATTGCGTTACTTATGTGAATGTTGATATGAATTAATAGTATCTAATGTGAAACTCTTATTTAATTGTTTCATGTCTATATTATTTTTCCGTGCTATGCACAAACATTCGGTCTCTGTGATTCTCAAGCACGTTCTCAGGTGAGACCTTATTCAGTCCTTGAATATTGAATATGTTGAAGCGAATGGGGTATTTGTTGGTAAATCCTTTCAAACCCTGGGTCTGAAACCCCTGAAGCCAACGAAGTACGATATACAAGGAATATTTTAAAATATGTAAATGTCAATACAAGCAACTCCTCCATGAATTATGAATTGATTAACTTGGGAACTGTAGAAAATCCTAGAAATGTTAATCTTGGAACTTGACATTCACAAATAGAAAAATAGTCGTACATTAATTTGTTTAGGTAGTATATATATGTGTGTTCACTTGGATTTATTAGGACTTGAATACCTACGACATGAGAATTAATAACATGTCATTCCCCTAAGGAAGGTGTTAAATCATTCCAACAAAAACCACAGAAGGTGTATCCAACATTAGAACCGCTAATCCAAAAGGAATTAAAGAAATTTTTGGATGCTATGATCATTATTAAAATTATACATTATAAATGGGTAGAAAAATTAGTCCTAATCAGAAAAAATTCAAGAGAGATCGGATTGTGTTTAGACTTATGGAATTTGTATAGAGCATCAAACGTAGACAATTACCATGTTCCTCAAATGGAATATATTTTGTAGTTTGTATCAAGGTTTGAAATGTTTTCACTTGTGGACGATTTCTCTAGTTATAATCAAGAATTGGTAGCCAAAGAAGATAGGATCAAAACCACATTTCATATGAAGTGGGAAATTTCACTTATCATGGAATGCCATTTGGTTTGATTAATGTCAAAGCTACTTTCCAATGAGCCATGGACATAGCCTTCAGGGAACTCATAAACCAAAGTGTGGTAGTCTACCTTGACGATGTCACAGTCTATTAAAAACATAGGGTAGACCATATAAACTATCTTATATATATTTTTAAAAGATGCAGGAAGTATGGTATCTCCCTTAACCTGAAAAAGTGTACTTTTGTAGTTTCAGAAGGAAAACATCTTGGTCACATCATTTCAAAAGGTGGAATTATGATTGATCCAGAATGAACCAAGTCTATTATGCATATTCCCATGCCCATTAACAAGAATGCAATGTATTATTTCTTTGATAACATATCTGTGTTAGAAGTTTTGTATTAGGCTTTGATGAAACTATCAAGCCTCTACAAAAAATGATTAAGAAAGATGTTGTTTTTAAATGGACTTCCATTGAGATGGAAACCTTCAAAAAATACATATATAATTACTCCAACTTGATCATTACATAGCCCATATTTCAACACATAATTTTTTTATATCCATTTGCATCTTATCATTCCCTTACAACAATGCTCACACAAAACACTGAGCAAGGGGATAAGCATCCAATCGCATTTATGAGCATTAGTCTACATGGGGTGAAATGAATTATCCAGCCATTGATAAACAAGCCCTTGTATTATTTAAAGATATCAAATAATTTATAGCCTATGTTATTAAAAACCACACCAAAGTGATAATGCCTCACCCAACCATTAGATATTTATTTATCTGAAAATAGCTTGGAAAAAGGAGAGGAAACTAGATGGCTACCATAGAGGAATATGTTTTGGAGTTCAACCCTAAAAAAATGGTTGGGGATCAAGGTTTATGTAAACTATTGGTAGAAGCACTAAACCTAGCTAAAGTGTCTAACGAATGTTGGGAAAATGAAATTTCACTTTATGCCCAAGAGGTATTGTTCATCCCAACTACAATGGACTCTCGGTACACTAATTTCAAATAGTTCTTACAGACTGGTGAGAGTCTAAGAAATCTAAACAAGAAGAAAAATAGAGCATAAATTCTTAATTATACTTAATACCAAGTTCTAAATGATGTCTTATCCAAAAGAATTACAATGGAGTATTATGAAGATTCTTGGAGAAACAAGATGTTAACCATGTCCTTAAGGAGTTACATAATGGACCAGCTAGAGGACATTTTTCTAGCAAGAAAAAAACTCACAAAATGTTGAGAGATAGCCATTATTGGCCAACATTATTCAAGGATGCTCATTTGCACACTTGAAGGTGCAAATTATGTCAAACTAGTGTTGGACATGAGAAGAATCTTGCCATCTCATTGCAACCTGTGGCAATCGATGAACCATTCCAATAGTTTGGTATGGACATTATAGGAGAGACAAACTTGAATTCTTCAAAGAAACATGAGTACATTTTAACAGTTATAAACTATTTTCAAAGATGGATAGAATAGTCTAGCTGATCAAAGTAAATGAAGCAATTGGCATCATGTTCCTTGACCAACAATTGATTATCGGGTTTGAGGTTCCTTCCATATTTATCTTCTTTGAGATAGAATGAGTTCACTTTGGAAAAAGGAATCATTTATAGTTTTATGCTAATTACTACCCTCAAGGTAATGGTGTATCCAAGTCCACTAACAATAACTTGATTAGAATTCTAAACAAATTATAGTTGATCATCAATGGAACTAGCATAATGCATTACCAAATTCCMTATGGGCTGAGAGAGTTACCCCCCAGGCTTCTCTAGGAACCTTTCCTTACTTCCTAATATAAATAAAATAAGCCATATTGCCTCCTAATGGTTTTCTACCTTCTCTCTAGATTACTCAAGTTGCTTAGGGKTAGAATTGCCCATCTATCTAAGGGAAAATCAATATCTTGATGAAGCTAGAAGAAGAGAAATCCAAGAAAATGTTTGTTGTCCATAGAGAAATGGATAAAATATGGTTTAATAAACATTTAGTGACATGTAAAATGTTTTGAGGTGGGAGACCTTGTTTCGAAGTGGGATAAATTGAATGAGCCTAAAGGAAAACACATGATGCTTCAACATATGTGGCATGGTCCATTTGAGGTGGTTGAAAGCTTGGAACTAGCATGTATAGATTATAAAATCTAGAAGGGGATGTAGATCTCCTTCCTATAAATGGCCAAATTATGAATTTTTACTTCAGTTAGTTGCATGAAAGGGTAGCTAGCATGTACATAGGTAGTTTTAGTTGTTATTTCCAGTTTTCATTTTCAATTCTACTTGAATTTTCTTTCGCTACATATTGTTTGATTTTTGTAAATACTTTCACTCTCCACATTCATCTTGCTACTTTTTGGTTTAGAATGCATTCTATTAACTATCATGCCCTAGCAGTTTTTATTTGTTGTTTTTTATCATCTAAAATTCATCCCATAACATGTTAGGACTAGTGAAGTTGTAAATATTTAGGCACAACTATGTTGAAATTACGAAAATATCAAAAGGATTTCATCATATTGGGAATGAGTAGGGTAACCTTGGACATCCAAAGACAATATAGTTGTCTAAAATACAATGGTGAACATAGGATATAGCAGGTGAGTGACTCTTGAATGAATTAGGAACCTAAGTGTTGGACAACTTACTAATATACTGAAGAGTTCCACCTATTCACAAAAAATCATTAAATTATGCTAAGAGTCACCAATCAAAATAAAAGTGATTTTTCACTCAATCACGTTTCATCATTTCCTGGAAGCAATTGGCATCCCTAATGATTTTAATTTTTTTTTTACATTCACCCATTACTTAAAGCAAGATAAAATAATATAAAAAGGAAATGGGAAAGGAAATTCAATTCATCATGGGAATTGTGTGAGTACTATGTTAGGGCTATGGTTAAAATTGCAATGTGTTTGAAACCAAGGACATAATAACGTGTGTTGTTGCACCAAAAGTCTTAAAATCAATTCCTAAATCAAAAAGTAGCGCTACAAGTAGCACCTTTTTTGGGGGGTTAAAATTAGAACATTTTTATAACCATGGCCTAAAAAACTAGTAGTATTGCAAACAAAACCATAAAATCAACATTTTTCGTATGCTAGTAACACAAATATTACTATATATCTTTTCAAATACCTTTTCAACAACATTTTTAACCCCCACGTGATTGAGAAGTTTGGAGGATATGTACATGAGGGGGCTATGTTCTAGGTGAGAGAAGAGTGGAATGAAGTCACGACTACCATGATCAAATTAGAGATGATTAATCAAAATAATTTCGATGTTTACTCTTAATTAACCAATTTTTAATTGATATTTTACATAAACCATGAAAAATATCTCACAATGAACCTTTGTCCCGATCCAACAATCATCTAGTAAAACAAAAACAAATACAATAAATATTTAATTTATAATGTCCCAAATCCCTTTTATTTACACATCAAATAATTTATATATTATAATTAATTTTTTTAATTTTTTAAGTATTTTATAAAGAAATATTTTTTTATTATATAATTATTTTTAAAAAGCCATTTAAAAAAAACATAGAGTAAGTTAAAGATAGGCATTGTTTTCTTTGTTTTCATAAAATTTTACACCTTATACCATCCTCTCCAGCTAAAGTTCTCCTTAAATTATATTAAACGTAACTTTTGATTAATGAATTATTTTATTTCCAAGAATATTCTCAACTTAAAATTTTCCTTTCACTTTTTATAAAATAACTTTAACTAATCTTTTTTCCTTATTATAGGCATGGTATATAGTGTTGAGTTAGGTTTGACTTTCTATTAGTTTATGGTTGACCATAAAATATACACCCATTTATCTAAAGTTTTAAAAAATAATGATTAATTTTAAATTTTAAATCTCATTTATTTGATATCTTATTGGCCAAAAACTTTGAAGTCTTATTGTTGCCTTCACTTCCCCCAATGTTATTGTAAAAATATTTATGTCATCTAGCCATTTCATGCCTACTCCTTCTCTCCCTATCTCCTTAAACAATACTTTCATTATTATATTCGGTAGGTATATGCTACCTAGTAGCCTTGTTTCCAAAAGTATTTAAAAGTAACTTTTGATTAATGATTTCTTTTATCTCCAAAAATATTCTCAACTTAAAATTCTCCTTTCGGTTTAAAAAATAAACAACTTTAACTAGCATTTTTTCTTATTTCCGCAAGAATTCTCCGTTTTTAAAAAATAACTTTAATTAAAAAAAATTCTTATATCCAAAAGTATTCTCAAACAAACGTGTTATGTTATTTCCTTATTATACCTGAAAAGGTGTTTTATTATTTCCTTATTAGTCTCTGTCGAAGGCATAGAGAGACTATAGCGATCGATAATTCGTTGACTTCGTATTAGTTTGTCCTTTGACCACAAATATTTGCATAATATCAATTGTTGGAACTAGGGAACTAAAAACATTGATTTTTATATAATAAAAAATACCATATATGTCATGATCTGATTGAATAACAGATTGGAGCTCTTATTGTCAACTTCGTTATTCCCAATGTTTGATATGTTAGCATATCCAAATTTTTTGATTATATACAGTCTTTCTGAGTTGTTATTTTTTTCTTGAAATGTTTGGATATCCAAAGTTTTGAAGATAGATAGTCAGTTTTTTATAAGTTGACTTCATATTAGTTTGTCCTTTGAATAATTTTTTTTTTTTACATAGGCTCTACTGTTCGAACTATTGTTACTCATTTTTTTATTATTGTTGTTATAAAATAATATAATAAATGTTTTTTTGTATGTAAGAGGCTGGTCACACTGCATTCTTTCTTAAATGTTTACAGAGCAGTTTTGACAGACTTAAATGTTTACCTAACAGGCTTCACAGCCTTAAATGTTTACTTAACAGGCCTGTTACAATACATTTTCTTCCGGGTTTTTTTTTATATATGCAATGTTCTCTGCAGTAAATGGGGGCAATATTTTTCTTCAGCGGCATTGTTGGTTCACTGGTTCATGCTTGCTTCTTGAATGTTCACTGATTTCTTATTTGCATGTTTTTGTTGTTCTTGTTTGCCTGTTAGTCTTGTTGTAGTTTTCACGGTTGGGGTTCTGCTACCGCGATTGGAACTGCCCTTCTGTCGTTCCCCATTGATGGGCGGGTTTGGGTGTCGTGTTTAGCTTCGCTTGCTATTTGCAATTTGCAGGTGGGAAATTTGACTACTGGGGATGCCTGAGTCGAAATCCTCTTGCAGAACATCTTTGTATGTGAGGAGAAAATATGATTTCCTTTTGTGATGTGTCACTATGGTTGTGATGGAGGTAGGTTATGTGTCAAATATTGGCCTTCTGTCGTTCTTCGTTGATGGGCAGGTTTGGGTGTCGTGATTAGCTTCGCTTGCTATCTGCGGTTTGCAGGGGGGGAATTTGACTACTAGGGATGCCTCAGTTGAAATCCTCTTGCAGAACATCTTTGTATGTGAGGAGAAAATACGATTCCCTTTTTCTATGCTTCACTGTGGTTGTAATGGAGGTAGGTTCTGTGTCAAACATTGGCCTTCGGTAGTTCCCAGTTGATGATCGGGTTTGTGTGTTGTGATTAGCTTTGCTTTCCATCTGCGGGTGTGAAATTTGACTGCTGGGGATGCCTGAGTCGAAATCCTCTTGCAAAACATCTTTGTATGTGAGGAGAAAATATGATTCCCTTTTCCTATGCATYGTTGTGGTTGTAATGGAGGTAGGTTTTGTGTCRAACATTGGCGATCAGGAACGAGACGAAATCAGCATTACAGTCCTGCTTCTCTAGTCATAGTAATCACATACAAAGATGGATTGCACGAGGATTTTKATCGCTACCAGTATTGAAAAATACCAACCGTGAAAACCGCRCCTTTCTTAATTTCTTTCACAATGGCAGACCTTTGGATGGTCCTGCCAACTTTGAATTTTACCTGACAAGTCTCACAGCGTGAAATATTTGGTTAACAGATGTGTTACAATACATTTTCCTCTGAATTTTTTGATACAATCTTGTGTGCAGTGAATTTGGCCAATATTGTTCTTCACCAGCATTCATGCTCGGTTGGTTGGTGCTTTCTTCTTGGTTTGTTGGATGTTGCTTATTGTTGTTTGATTCAACTTTGCAAGGTCCAGGTCCTGCGGATGCAATTGGGCCTTTTGGTGGTTCTTAACTGGGTTGTTATTTGTTGCTTTCTCTTGTTTTCTTAAACTTTGCGATGTTGGGGTACTGCATCTGCAATTGGATCTGTTGTTACATGGTTTTACAGTTGGCTCCCCATAAAATACTATTAAGATAAAATAATATGAAAAACTTTGCAGTGGATGTAAATTACATCTCTTATGGCTTGAACCAGAGTTTGTTGGGCTCAAACTATATTTCATAGTTGATAATGTTTTTCCCATGGTTAATGTCTTTCTATGGCTTCATAGTTATGAGAGTAAGTGTTGATGTGTGAGCGATAAAGTTCTTCTCTCCCTTTCTTTTTCCTCTTGTAAACTTTATCGTTGTTTCCTTTTGTTCTTCCCCTCTATTATGTGTTTATGGTTATATACTTTGCCACATTTTTGTGGTCGTGGCTTCCCGGGGTAGCCAATTGACAAATCTTCATCTCCACCTATATCTTCACATCACAAGTCCAGTCAGCCATCGTTCATTTTCATATTTATCCAATTTCTTCTAAACTTTCTCATTTTTCCCTTTTGTTCTTACCCTCTATTATGTGTTTTTGGTTGTATACTTTGTCGTGTTTCTGTGCTTGCAGGTTCCAAGTGTGGAGAACTGACAAATCGTCATCTCCATCTATATATTCACATCACGATCCCGACCAATCGTTGTTCGTTTGCATACTTAGCCAATTTTATAAACGTGGGTTCATGGATAGGTGCTATCGAACTCTAGTAACCCGTGTTGGGGGTATACATCTTGCACCCAAAACTTTTGTGCTCTACAATTCAACCCCAGAATCCTCTAACTCATAGCTCTGCCTCTACCTATGATGACTCTGTCTGTCCGACCTGCCTTTCCATACTTAGTCGAGTCTTCAAAGTTTCACAGGTTCACGCATTCTCAATTTCAAAAAAGTTTAAAAGCATTTTTTCACTCCCCTCCATCCCCACCACCTTTTGCCCTTCCCAATGCACATTAATTATGCTTTTAAAAGTGACAACCAACCAGACAGGTTCGAAAAGATTGGCTTTAATAAGCGGAAATCTTGAGGACATCTCCCATTAAAATGCATAAAGAGGCGAATATTATGTGATCTGATAAAAAAAATTCGTGCATTTTGAATTTGCAAAAAGTGTTGGCTATTTTAGTTTTTTAAAGGCATCATCATAGTAAAAGTGCAATATTGTACTACCACACTGCCATCCATGAACGTGTCATCCACAGAGGTCTTGAGGTCATGTCCCACTTAAATATTGTGCATATGTTACAGGTAGTCATATTTGAGAATTTGCTTGGATATGGAAATGTTAATATGTGCTATTAATGACTATTCAACGCACATATTCGAAAATATTGGCATTAATAAGTGAAAATATCGAGGGCATATTCCATTAAGACGAATTGAATCAAAATCTATGGAAGATTATACTGTCATCCTCTAGTGTTGATTTTAAATATGTATTCCCATTTCTCTTTATCATCAAAGAGTTGGGATTTAAGGTGTCTTCATTGTAATGTTCATGGTCATGGATATGTAAGACAACTTAGAGATGCCATTGAGGCCCAATTGAAAGACGAGAGAATGGTTTTATGTGACATCATCTTTGAGTGAGAAAAAAAAAACTCTGTTAGCCAACAAAAACTCGGGTAGGGGAAAAAATGTATATATTTCAGTTGGTGTTCTCTCTGTATTCAATGCTTTGGTTGGTTGAAAGGCCTACCTGGAGATTTGTTTGTTGATCTTATTTGTTTTCTTACTGGGATTTGGAAGGGATTTTCAGGTCACCTACAAAATGCTCCTTCGTTGAAGTATATAGTTTCTTCCAACAACACGGATTTGGCAAGTGTATCAAATTCTGCAGAGCACACAAGAATTTGTTTTCCATCAGAGGAGTCGCACTTACAGTGGCTTGCAAAATGGTCTGTAATATTCAGAAATGACGTGAAAGATTACTCCATTCGTGAATATACTCAGAAGGAAATTAAAATTTGGATCGTCGTGAGTATGAGAAACTGTATGGGTGGTTAAAACGACATCCTAAAATTATAGAGGTTTCTATTTCAAAGTTTGTTGACCTACTTCTGGGTGTGGTAAGAGACTTGAAAGAAAGCCATATTCTTTGTCAAATTTTGTTCACTGTCCTCTGGATGTACTTACAGACTCCACATACAATCAACTTTCTATTGCTACTGCACATTTTGTTTTTACTATTCCTATGCATATGATTGCATCTGATTCGATGAGCTTGCCCCTCTTTGCACGAATACTTCCCTCCTACTTGAAGGTGGGTACATAACCAGGGAACGACGCTTTCAAAAATTTCTAGTCCCTGCATCGACATGTAACTGGAAAAAGTTAATGGGAAGGAATTTTGGATTATGGACTTTGCAACACTTTCTGAGGATTAATTTATACTACCACCTTCTGCAATAAGTTTCACGTGTTCAAGTAATGATTTGGTTTCTGAAAATCGCCTTTTACTATCACCTTCATGTAATCATTTTATTTCATTCTTTAGAAGATAACTTAATGTAGTGTACTGGCATGTGCCTAATGTCAAGGTAATTATCACACAGGACACCCAACGTCCAAAGATTTATGGACTCAAAACAACATTGTAGTTGTCGTGAGAAATCAACACTAAAGTCGATGTTCTTTGTAGGTCTAACAATCCTGCAGTTTAGGTGCTTTGACAATGACATCCCTGCTTTTTCACCGCATTGTCTCACTACAGTCAATAGAATTGTTCCCATTGCCACCACCAATGTTAATGTCTGAAGCTAAAGATATCTGGAGCCTGGGGTCGCCACCAATGTGGATGCCCAAGGTGAAACTACCTAGAACCTAGGATCACGACTTCTTACACTTGACATTAGTATCAATAGTGATCGAAATTTGATTGTATGTCGATTATGTTATTGCATCCAGAGGTTGTTCAACTCTCTTTGACATAGAAACTAGCTATCTGTCAATTCTGTTACAACTTTGGCATAAAATGTTCTGTAATTTTAGAATGTTGATTAAAACACACATACAATTTCTCATGTTCGTGGGTATCCAATATTATAATTTCCTTCTGAATGTATTCGGGCATGGAGTGATATTTTGCGTCAGTTTCGAACATTCCAGACCATTTTGTGGGTCGTCGTGTCTGCCACCCCTACGACGAAAGATATATTATGATGTGATCTACAACATTTGATACACTTGCCAGATCTGTGCTGCTTGAAGAAGCTATGTACTTCAACAGAGGAACATTTTGCAGTTGCCTTGGATGTCCCTTCCAATTTACAGTAATAAAACAAAGAAGTTCAACATACAAATCTTCAGGCAAGCTTTTCAACCAAACAGATGATCGAATACACCGAGAATAGTAGTCACAACATACTGGATTTTTTTTTGTCTTGGTTTTTGTTTTCTAACAGGATTTGTTTCCCCCAAAGCTAACGTCACATAGAACCACTCCCTCATCTTTGAATTAGGCCTAAATCGCATTTCTAAGTTTTCCTGGATGTCAATGATGAGGAACATTGCAAGGAAGACACCTTAACCCCCAAGTTTTAGACGACAGAGGGAAATTAACACTTAACAAAGTATGGAATATTGAATAAACAACCAATGCAGGCAGGCCATATCTAGAAGAGATAAGCTATTCAAAAAGTTGGGATAGATCTAGTTGGCAGCACCAATGAAGTCTAAGACCCAAAATTGATATTCAACTCATTGTTTTTTATGAATCAAGCATTTGATCATCAAGTTGAAATCTATAAAATATTGTCCACAAGCTTCATTATTGTACATATTTGTTTTTTTTTTGTCGACGACAGTCCAAATGGAATTCATTGTGGCACATAATCTCAGCTGTATTTTGTAACCCATCTTATTTGAATATAGAATATTTGTGGTTTTTTTATAGTGTTTTCCAATCTCTGGTATTGCTTTTTATTTTATTTTGTACCTTTTTTTTGTGTGTCGTTAAACAGGGACGACAAACTTTTCTTTATGTTGCCTAGCACTTCGATTTAAATAAAGGCTACTATGTTCGTTCCTTAAATTTTACATGGAAGAATATTTTTTCATGGGCCATACTTATGTGGCGCCCACCCTATACTTAAATAAAGAAATGGGAGGACTTGTCCTGCTTTCATTTTTCAAGGTCCCGTAAAGAATGGATTAATGACTATTACAACAAGGCAACTCAAGTGTTGACGTCATGTTCCTGTTCAATATTTTGCATATATTGCAGCTTCTTCTATTTGATAATATTTGTACATACAGAAAAAAAAAAAAAAAAAATGTTGCGTCATATATATATATATATTTCTATTTCTTATTGGTTTCAACAAAATTTGAGAACCGAACAACATCCTGCAAATAGGAAAATGATTTACATTTGAACCAGAAATAATCTATTAATATATATTAATATGAATACTATTGGAATAAATATAAAAACTTTATCTTAGCCAATTATCTGACCACCGGGTCCCAGGCTTGCAGTGTCCAACACTCATGTCTCTTGTTTTGTCATATACATCTTGCAGCCAAAGAACTTCTGTGATCTGCAATTTATGCTTTTACTAATGAGAACTCACCAGGGGTTCGAAAACATTGGCATTAATAAACGAACAATAGATTTTCTTCTGTGAGATATTTAGCCCTTTTCCTCTTTTCTTCTTCCCGTCTATTATCGCTTTCTGGTTATATACTTGGTCACCTTTCTATGATCGTGGGTTCCAAGGTTGGTAGTTTGACATATCTTCATTTATATCCTCACATGACGAATCTGATCAACTGTTGTTCCTTTCCATACTTAGCCAATTTTGTGGTCGTAGTTGCCGAGTTTGCGCTTTCGAACTTTGTTTCTTCTTGTTTTGTGATATACATCTTGCACTCAAAACTTCTGTGATCTACAATTCCACCGCGGACTCCTCGAACTCGCAAGCTTCACTCTACCAGGTGTTAGCGATCAAAAACGGACTGGCATTTTTGAAAGAACGATGCCTAATCTTGTAGGGAAAATTTTGATAACTTCCCGAGCTCCAAATGCAGATCTCAAAGCACCATTGGAAAGATTAGGATTTCTAGATGTCAATCAACTATTCAAGCATGTAAAACGAACTCTCCACGACTTAGAAATTCGATTTTTCCTAAGACAATTTATTTCTGGAAAACCTACCTTTTCGGTGGTTTAGGCGAACAGGATGACTGTTCATTAACCACCGAAAGCGGTGCTTTTGGTAGTTAACCCACCCAGAAGCTTTCCAAGTTAACCACCGAAATCCTGTCATGTTCAGAATGATCAAGTTTTTACACAGTTCGAAGTTTTTTGAGTTGAAAAGGTTTGAAATCTTTTTGAATGAACATCTGATGAATTATCAAGACAAATCCAACAGTTATTTTTGACAGATTGTGGAAAGAGGAGGTGTTTCAAAGGTTTTTGATATATTTGACAAAGACAGAAAATCAGGACACTTTGCCACCTCAACAGATTCGAATTTGCCTCTTTGGGAGAGTCATCATTTAGCCTTGGGAGGCTATTCCTGCACTTCACCAACAATCAACAAGAAAGAAAGACCATGAAATCTGGAATTGACCTCATTTTTGGGGATCATCCCACATCTTTTGCAACTGAATTTTGAGTTACTATCTTTAGTATATTTGATCCTTGTTTTCAGGATCTCAGAACTACTTTGTAAAGCTATAAAGCTTAGGATAGAATATGAACCAGGGGTTTGATGTTGTGTTCTATATGTTGCTACTGTAAATGAGACTTATTCTTAATATATGAAACATTGCAAGCTTCCTTCATCTGTGTTGTTAGACTTTTTCTTTTCTGTTCTCTGATATCTTATGAGTGAATGATTTCTTTATTGGCGCTTATTCAATCTACATGTGACTGTCATCTCACCAATTGATTGATTAAGTTTAGAATCATAAGTTATTGCCTTAGTTTTTAAACCCATTGTGCTTATTGTTTTATATGAGTATAATCCGATTCAATAACTATCTTCTCTTCTATTTAATCAACCCTTGTCTGATTGCATTACTAGAAGGCCTTGTGATATTTGATATTTCTAGACAGTCTTAAAGACACAGTCCAGTCCCTAGATATTCATCTTGATCCAAAAACCACATCAATTATTAAGAAAATAGTTCCCAAAAAGATGAGTTACCAGGCATCTCTGACTTACAGCCTAGGAGAGTTTCCTGGAGTGATAACAAATTGGCGCCATTGCCGGGGAGAGGAGATCGAAGCTCTGCTTTCCTGGGATACGACATAGAGCTGATCTTTGATGATAGACAAAGATTAGACACTTTTTGGTTGTAATCATCTATCTGGCGACTCCATGAAGGACGAATTCATTCGCAACTCCATGAAGGATAGATCTGTTGATGACTCCACTGGTATATAAATGAATCAGATCTTAGCAAAGAGGTATGCGTTCGGCAATTTCTCAATTATTTCTGGTTACCCTCATCCAGTACCTACTAGAGATGAATGGGAACGTAGTATCCCCAGATTTCGTGGAGAGAAGTGGGAAGTACCAGCTGAACATTTGCTGGATTTCCATGACTTCATTGACCGGCTTGAAATTGTACATGAAGATGTTCAAATTAAGCTATTCAAATTTTTATTAGAAGGGATTGCTCTTGACTGGTGTCGATCTCTTCCAAGTGCAAGTGTCTGCTCTTTGGCTGATTTTCATGTTGCCTTCGATGTATTTTGTAAAGACCATTTTTCGGATGACCTTCTCTATCCTGAATGTTGTCATGATTTCAATTTGTTGAATAAGAAATCAGATAGTTATGTGAAATATGCTACAGCAGGTGATGCTTCTCATCATGACCAAGATATTGATGATCTACAGGATGATGGCCATAGTATAGATGTTTTAAACAGTACACCAAATACATCCACTATCTTAGATTGTTATCAAGATCATATTGCCTCTTTCGAAAACCTAAAAAGTAAAGAGAAAATTGACAAGACAACAAGTGACAATTTCAGATATGCAGAGGATCATGAGGGCAGCCTACAGTTTCAAGATTTGCAGAGACTGGAAATTTGCAGCAGACATGAAGAAGAGCAAAAAGAATTAGATCAGCAGTACATCATGCATGTTTCTTTGATCGAAGCTGAGCAGTTTACAGTTGACATGGAGATCGGTGGAAGCCATCGGCAGCAGCATGTCAATCTTCAGTTGGAACAACAGGTCAAAGAGGTATTCCTTGACGTTTTTAATGACTCTATCGCTGATTATTTAGAATTTATGAACAGCATAAATGTCAAAATATTTCCTTCAGAAGAAGGATGGTTCTGTTATCCTTTTAAAATGCATTTCTACATTCTGGGCATTCCTTTACTTTTTGGGTCCAGATCAAGGAGGTTATCAGTAAATCATTCTCTGACATGGCTTCATTGGAAGCATGACTTCACTTAATAAGATCCAGTACTGTTGGTTTAGATGTAGGAGTAGATAGAAAAATAAGTTCGTCCTACGAGCATGTAGATCGCTTTCATTCATTGTTGAATAAGCAGAAACACATTGATTTTTTGATGAATCACAGTTTTGGAGGTGAAAGTTCATTTGGACTAAGTCAGTGCTTTCACCAGCTAACCAGCAAATCATAAGGTGAGTTAGTTGGTGAAAGCAAAAAAAGCATTGTTGAAAAGGGACGAGCAAAGTCAGTTTTTCCTCCAAAAGTGGTTGTGCTGGGGTGCATGGTAGAACGTTTGAAAGAAAAAATAATTGAATCAGACAAGATGGTTGATGTAGTTTGTGGGCCTGATACTTACTGGGACTTGCCTCGCTTGCTAGAAATTGTAGATTATGGTCAAAGGGGAGTTAATGCATTTTTGTCCCTTGAAGAAACATATGCTGATATCAGTCCAGTAAGAATTGCTTGCAATTTAGTTACAGCATTTGTCTCCATAATGCGTCGCTGTAACAATATGTGTTCATTCTGCATTTTGCTCAAGGAATCTTCTCTTTAGGGGCAGTTGATATTTCCAAACCACAATTCAACAAGCTTCTGAAACAGGTCAAATCTCATCTTTCATCCATCCCAAAAATTTTCATGCAAGATGGGGTTGTAGGTTCATCTCCAAAGAGTGATGTGAAAGTGCGATGTGTATGTGATAATCCTTCAGCTACTTCATCTCTTCACAGTATACTGTGTCGAACTCCAACTCGAAACATTTCTCAATATGCCTTCCCTTTGAACGTTTACATTGCTTCAGGTGTAAGTCCAACTGCATGGAAGTATGTTGGGCTTGGGCCAAATGAAAATGGTGGGTTTATTGAAGTAGACTACAAACAAGAGCGAGAGTGCAAGTATTGTATGCACAGGGTTTATCAAGTTTCAGCACTGGACTAATTTGGTCTGCAATCTGTAAGCTATGGCTAGAAATGTCTCAAGGATGCAGTTTATCGATCGTTGTTCGATTGTGCTAGTGCTATTTAACTGCACCTTCACATCTTCGGCAGGAAATTCTCCTCATCCAATTACAGATCAGGAAATCCACGAGAAAAAGAGCACAAGCAAACTTATTCAAAGAACCAACAGATTTTCTATTGAATTCAACGCTCTGAGTTGTTGGCAGCGAAGCATTCACAGAGCACCAAAACCTGTAGGCGACAGAGCCTTCACAAAGAAGTACAGATACTAGCTTTATTGACTGCAGTGAGAGTGGTAGAGTAGAAATTGACATACAGTTTGGAGTTGAAAGAGTGTAACAAACAAGTAGCTCCTGGAGGATTTCCCCATGAGGCCATCTTTTTCACTCTTTCTTATCTTAGACTGCAAGATATTTTCTCAGTTGAGAGGGTTTGTAAATCTCTTAGAGCTGCAGTAAAAAATGATGTACTTTTATCGAGGCATCTACATGTGGACAATCCTTTAAGCAAAAATCTTACAAATGATACCCTATTACAACTTTCGGCAAGGGCTCAAGGTTAACTGCAATGTCTGAGCTTGGTGGACCGTTTCAAGATCACAGATAATGCGCTGAAACGAGTCCTTGACAGCAATCCTAAACTTACAAAATTATGTTTGTCAGGATGCACTAGAATAACTGCAGAAGGCATTGTGACAATAGTGAAAGGTGACAGAGCTCTGGTGTTGGAAAAATATGTGATTCCTGGTGGCAGCTTAGGGTTCTACACAAGAGATAGTTATCCATTTGATATCGGATTCCCTGTCGTGTTGGTTTCAGTGATAAGTGCTCTATAAATTTAGTTACAAAAGCATTGGTAGCTGTAGGTTGAAATATGGAGTTACTACCTGATCCAACAACTGTTCATTACCATTTTCCCGGTGGTCTTTCTAATCGTTTTCATAGAAAATTTGAGGATTTCCTGGTCGAACTGTCAGGTTTTATGTCTATTATCTAAATTTCCTCCTATTGATGAGTCATAATTCAATACTTGTCAAATTCTGAATTCATATCACCTTGTCAAAGATTTGATTCGATATTTTCCTAAAACATTTGCTTCTGTTCATTGAGTCACATTCGGTTGTTGAGTTATAACATTTGAACTTGACTTATATTCCTTGGTTTGAGTCTCGTTTAATGTTTCATGTTGTTGATAGACCGAAAGACAATTTAGAAAGCTCAAATATCGTGTCGAGTCACACTCTTCTCCTCTCCATCTGTCATCAATTTCTATGCTGCCTCTCAGACATATCAGCGGGATGATTTTGTCTCTAATTGGCTAGAGACACCCGTCAGTTACTAGAAAATACAGAATCAATGGTAATTAAAATGGCTAGAGACACCTGTCAGTCACTAGCAATACAATGTCATTCAAAGCTTGTTGCTCGTCGTATTCGACGCCCAAAGAAAGAATACAAGGTGGATCGATCATGATGAAAAGAGGGCTCTGCGTCAATCAAGATAGGAGGCAGATCAAACAGCCGGAATTCCAGGCACGTAATTACAGCTCCAGATTTGTACAGATTCAACTTCTGCGAGCAACAACTATGGCTGTTGCGTTCTCGATAGTTGTATTGCCCAAATGCACTTACAACACTTCACTCAACTCAGGATTCATCTCAGCGCATCAACTTCGCTACAATAAATTCGACTTCTATGTGTTGTAAGATTTAGATCTTCTCTACATGCATTCGGCCTATCAAAATCCCAAATATTACTCAGAGAAAACAAATTCAGAAGCACAGTGCACAAAGCTGCCAGTACTGCAGTTGAGATTGAAAATGAGAGTGCTACATCCAAGTGTGCCCCAGTGCTGCCTTTTAGAGTTGGACATGGTTTTTGATTTGCATAGGCTCGAACATGGATTACCCTTTATTATTGGAGGAATCAGTATTCCTCATGACAGAGGCTGCGATGCTCACTTTGATGGGGATGTGCTGCTTCATTGTGTCGTGGATGCAATCTTAGGAGCATTAGGTCTTCCTGATATTGGACATCTTTTCCCTGACAATGATCCCAAATGGCATGGAACTGATTCTTCAGTTTTCTTGAAGGAGGCGGTAAAGCTTATGCATCAAAGAAGGATGAGGCATTAAACATTCTTGGAGCAAATAAATTTATTGTGTCATTTGATAAAGAGTAGATAAAGGCTTCATCAAAGACTCTAGATTTCATCATTGACACAGCTTCAGGGGACCACCCAATTGATCTTTATATGCCACTTTTCAAGACTGCAGGAGTGTTTCTCATTGTAGGTTATCCCAGTGAAATCAAGGTCCACCCTGCCAATCTTATTATGGGCATGAAGTCAATTGTAGGAAGTGTAACAGGAGGCCAGCAAAAAAATTTCACAAAGACTCATGGGTTTATGAAGAGCGTGCTAGTCCAAAACCTCAAGATGAAATACTGCAAGCATGATGTTAGTATTGGCTATATGATAATTCAAAAAGCTTAACCTAGTCACACTAAGCTTATAGCATGCTTCCATTTCCATATCCAAAATATGCAGAATGCAAGTTTGATTTTCAATAGCTCTATGTTTATGTTCTTGAGGCAGAAGCAAAGGCATTTAATCTGGGATGTGTTGTGAATGATGCTTGGACTTTGTTAGAGATTCATTCACCAATAATATCTGGAGAATGCATTTATGGCTTCCTTACATTAATACCATGCATAGTTTTAACTAAGCACTGAGCAAAGTCCAATGTGACCGATGCTATGGTGAGGTGCAAGAAATTTTCCAGGGGAATTTGAAGCGTACATGCGACATATAAAGAAGATTGGGATAGATAACAACAGTTGTGCATTTGGATTCCTTTTATTTGCAGGTCACCTGAGGTCCAAACATCAAGTGTCAACAACACTTTATCGAACAGTTGCTGAAGGATCTAACACTCTATACAATATATTTTTGGTTTACTGTAGTCCTTGATCCTGCTTCTATACCTTATGTAAATGCTAGTGGTGGTGCAGCTTGTTTTCTTCATTGTGTTTTTGGAAGGCTGAAATATGCAATTGGTAAAAATCCTCATGTCTCTCCTAATCATGGAAGATAGTCATGGTGGATATGCCTGTTGCCCTCATACTGAGAATTGGAAGCGCTGTAAACAAAGAGAGGAGCTTCGTCTAGCAAGCCCTGAGGTCTTTGTACTCTTGCAGGTAATCGAGATTCATCAAGTTTTGATTTTTGGGTAAGTTTATGTTTTCGGTGGTTTAGGCGAGCCTGTGTGTGCTCATTAACCACCGAAAGGGATTAATGACTCCATGGCCCAATACTAAAGGCACAAGGTCTACTAAGTTCTTGGACACCTCACAGGGGGGTATCCATCCCAGTTGGAGCCAGATGTTAGCGATCAAAAACGCACTGGCATTTTTGAAAGAACGATGCCTAATCTTGTAGGGAAAATTTTGATAGCTTCCTGAGCTCCAAATGCAGATATGAAAGAACCATTGGAAAGCTTAGGATTTCTAGATGTCAATCRACTATTCAAGCATGTAAAACAGACTCTCCACGACTTAGAAATTTGATTTTTCCTAAGACAGTTTATTTCTGGAAAATCTACCTTTTCGGTGGTTTAGGCGAACAGGACGATTGTTCATTAACCATCGAAAGCGGTGCTTTCAGTAGTTAACCAACCCAGAAGCTTTCCAAGTTAACCACCGAAAGCCTGTCATGTTCAGAATGATCAAGTTTTTACACAGTTCGAAGTTTTTTGAGTTGAAAAGGTTTGAAATCTTTTTGAATGAACATCTGATGAATTATCAAGACAAATCCAACAGTTATTTTTGACATATTGTGGAAAGAGGAGGTGTTTCAAAGGTTTTTGATATCTTTGACAAAGACAGAAAATCAGGACACTTTTCCACCTCAACAGATTCGAATTTGCCTCTTTGGGAGAGTCATCATTTAGCCTTGGGAGGCTATCCTGCACTTCACCAACAATCAATAAGAAAGAAAGACCATGAAATATGGGATTGACCTCATTTTTGGGGATCATCCTGTTGCACCCTTTTCGTCACCTTGGTGAGAAAATAAGAGGTGCTTGCATGCCCAGTTGGGTCTTGCTGAGCATGACAGTTGTAGAGGAAAGAGTTAGAGAAAGAAAAACAAAACTATAAGCAAGAATTAAACTAATACAAACTAAAATCATAAGCATATGGATATAGAGATAACAAACACAAAAAGACCAATATCACCAATGTTTTTAGGCTGGTCTATTGATGAAATCAAAGCACCAAGAAGAAAGGGGACTATGAGTCTCTTCTTCCTCCAAGGGAAGGCTCTTGGACCCTCACAAGCTTGCTCTCCTTACAACAAGAAAAATGAAAATGGTGATGAAATAACTCCTTTGCAAATCCACTCAATGGAGAGGTGGATTGCTCAATGAAATGGTGCCAAAGTGATCTTGTCAAGGATGGAGTCCTTAAAACAATATAGGCAGCATAACATTACATGAAATTCCTTGAGAAAATGAGGTGCATTCATGGCTTTTTATAGCATTGCTTTGGGCTTTTGTGTGACTCCTTTGTAGTGTGAAAAGAGGCTCTTTAGGGCATTATTAGGTCTTTGACCAGCCTACCATTCGGATTCAGCTCAGATTTGAGGGTCAAATCAGCTTGGGAGCTGATCCATAAGTGATTGGGAGGCCGAACACTTCAATAAATGCATCGTTTAGCAGGTGCGCAGCTTTTTGCGATAACAGTCGTGCATCGTGCGCATATGCGCGCACGCTACATTTATGTTCCGCGCATGTGCGCGCGCACCCAACTTCTGTAAAGCGCTCTTCAATTTTGTGCTACTTTGTATATTTTTTGCCCTTTTTGAATGCTATGAGATTAATTCAAGGCCATGAATGACTTCATTGATGTTTGACGATGCTGAGTTATTGTCGCCATATGCGGACGAAATTTCAGTGATAACAGATGCCCCCTGATGGATGAGGTTAGGAGCATACGTATAGCCGAAATCCATCAATGTTTCTTCTACTGAGAATGTTGTTGTAAGATAGAGCAATAGTGGGATCGTTCAGAGCAATCCTTTGGAGGAGAAAGGAACTGGTAGGACCCGATCTTCCATGAGGTGCGTAAAATATACAACTGTGTACAAACGAGGCGAGCATGCCCCATGCTCGTGTCATGTAACCCTAAAAAAAGATGACGGAAGTGTTGGTGTAGACAACTGCAACGCCCTCAGGGGTGATGATGATGAATGCAGAAGACAATTCTGCAATGGAACATACTCTGAAGATATAGGTAATGATCGTGGAAATAAGTATTGGCGATGATGCGGGCATTGAGGGCCCTACCAAGTTCAGAGGTCTTCGGCAAATGATAGAAATAACTGCAAGAGTCACAAAGTAAGACCCACCATAACACGAGAAAGTGTTGGCGTCGAATGTTATGGGGGCCAACGACAGCAGGGAGCAATGGTGTTTCACCCTGTGCCGTCCGAGATCTCTCATTGAATGGAAAATGAGAATCAAGATAATGTCGCCCTTCAGGAAAATTGTGTTGATGTCGAAAAAAGGGGAACGCGACTCCCAGAAGCAAAGGGCTTTGTGGAATCTACTGAGGTAGGGAAGTGGCAGAGGTACATGGACGAAGTCAAAAAGTGGGAAAACTCAAGACTTCCCTTGGTTGAAGGATGTATGATATAAAGAGTGGCCGCAACCGTGTGACAAGGTCGAGTGTCAGCGGGACGACAAGACCGGTGATAAGTTCTGCCAGAGGCGAGACAAGGTGAACAAATTCAGAGGGTAGAGGTAAATGACCTGTGGAGTACTCTGAAGATATGGACGATACCGGCAAGGGTAGATGATAAGTAATACTCCAACCAAGGGTGACATGGGTTGCGTGTGGCCAAAAGGAAGCAAGTCGCCAACGGTGACGACAAAAGAAAATGTAATGACTGGAAATAAAGGCGTTTGTACAATAAATAACGAATGATTTGGGGAAAAATGTACAAATACAGAAACGGGTGCCCCAGTGTGATATGGGTGGCCCACGTAGGGCATAATGTGCTTGGAGAACTGATGAAGGGTGGGGGCCCCATTGGTGAGTTTTTGTATGAGGTAGGTGAAATGAAGATAGGTTCGCAGATGGGAAAACTGATGGTGGATGAAATGAAGGGTTCATGATACTGTGGAGGTGCAGGTAAAAAAATAGAACCGTAAAGAGATAATCTGGGAGTCCATATGGAAAGCTAGCAAAATGAGGAGAAGAAGTATGTGGTTGATTCGCAACATGATGAAAGACTATCAGGACTCCCATCCCTAAAAGGTAATGAAGAACAGCATGAGTGTCAAAAAGTGGCAAAGGGTGCTATGAATGGGACAACTCATGTGGGTGAAAATGCTACCGGGTAACAGTACCAATGATGCAAATGGAGGTGTGGGTACTGCAGAGACGGGAATGGAGATCCTAGAGGTAAACATCAGAGGGTGTAACTGGAAATGCAAGTGCGATACAGCGGGAAAGACTACATGCCAGTGCTGAGTATATACCTGAAGGGGTGATGCCGAGGGATGAGAAGCAAGTACCTACACATATGAGAAATAAATACCCAAAGTGAACAATATCTGAAGAGCATCACAGATATGAGCATGTATTAAATAAATGTGACAATGCATGTGCGTACCTGACCATGATATGAAAAAAGGTGCCCCGGGGGCTCAGAATGAAAAGTGACCCAGGGACAGCTATGATGTAGGTGGCGGGATGCTGATCCCGTGGCTGAAGACGGTGTGAAAAATGGACACCTTGGGCTCCCAGAATGGTGAGTGGAAGTTTGGCAAAAGGCCTATATATAGCTATAGGGCCCACATTTCCACCTCATTTGTACCTGTTGCAACAGTGACTGGACGAGCAGTTTTCAGAGGAGATTTGTAGATTTAGGGAGGACGAGGCATCCGATCGATGTTTTGCGAGTATCAGGTTAGTGGTCTGATCATCCTGCATAGAAATAGGTTTTCAATGTTTGGGCAGGGCTTGTACGGGGGGCCGTATAGGGGTATTTAGGGGATGTGGGCCCCCCATGCATGGGCGACTCGGTGAGAGGCGCGCATGCGTGCACGCCTGTACACCTATCATATGTGCATGGGTGCATGATATGGGGAATTTAAGGCGCGCCCAAGGGGCGCGCCTGTGAGTTGAACAGGTGCGCATCAGTGCGCGCCTGTAGGTTTAACAGGCGCGCACCGATGCACGTCTGTAAAATGAACAGGCGTGCGTAAGGGCGCACCTGTGAAGTAAATAGGCGTGCATGGGTGCACGCCTGTGGGAACAAAAACCGCGCCTAGGAGGCAAGGTTGAAGGGTAAAAAAAGAGTCTTTTTTATGCTATTGATGGTTGCATGAGCTGATATAAGACTCTGTGTTGTCTGCAAGTGGACCATAGTGACGATGCCAGTGCAGTGGCGAGAGCGAGACTGGGCTCAGTTGCGAGATGTCGTGGCCATTGAGGGGCCCAGTGTGCGTGCGAATTTGGCAACCTGTGGGTTGCTAAAGTTCTTTGAGTGCCCGTTGATACGGGCACAGGAGTATTTATTGCAGTTCCTGATCTAGATGTGGAGTCCGGAGCTGCATTGCTTCCTCGTGCCAAGAGAGCAGATCCCCTTCACTGCGATGGAGGACATTTATTTCCTGACTGGGCTCCCCTTTCGGGGAATGCCCCTACCGGCAGAGCCTGTGCTGCCTAGGGATACAGCCCTTGTCACCATTGGTGAGCGATACTGCTCAGGGGAGAACTTCATGTCTGAGACTATGGTGAGAATTAGTGCGATAGACTCCCTGGCATATCGATGCATAGCGGTGATGATTGTTCGCATATATGGGTCACTTGCGACCCAACGGATTAGTGGTGGTCAGCTGCTGGTGCTGGAGAGAGTTGTGGCGGGCAAGCAGTTTGCGTGGGGGCTGACACTGCATGCGCGGATGGTAGCGCAGTTGGACCGTTGTTGGTCCACAGGTGCAGGAGAGTTTGCCTTTGGTTCGATCCTAGTGGCATGGTTCTTAGAGAGGGTGCCGATGTTGCGCCCGAGGGTGTTACTGGAGATGCCGGGGGCGCGAGAGCCACGACTGAGGTGGTGGTCGACCATTTTGCTTCGTCACGGTGGTGGCGAAGGTGGCCACTTATTTTCAGTGGGGGCGGTAGGGATATGGCGACAGATGCCGCGGGTTATACTTCGGTACCCCTATGCTGGGGTGGACTTTCGGGGGGACCCATACATGGTGCTACCTCTAGGGGAGGCTTTTGACCATCGAGGTATGTTGAGTTTTGATGTGCAGGTTTTGATATATATTGTTTTGTGAGATAGCAGTCCATATGATATAGATGTTGATACTATCTTTTGTTGTTGTTTTGTGCATGTGAAAATGTGGCACCTCGCGGGCGCGAGGTAGAGATGCAGAGAGCGTCGGCTCGTCGAGAGCCAGAGAGGCTACCACAGGGAGAGAGGCGTCAGTGGGAGGGTGCCGCGGGGCGACCAGCTGAGCCCGAGAGGGCAGTGAGGAGGCGTCGGTTCGATGACCCGGGTGCGGGGCCATCACACGCTCCTCCGGCGGCGGCCAGAGTGGATTTTGATGACATACGCTGTCATCTGAAGACGGTGTTGCAAGATGTGCCTAAGGGCATGTGGACGCGTATCCAAGATGAGAGCTTCCTGGAGCATTTGTGGGGGTGCCGCCACCATGGCGGGCCATAGTGCGGCGAGCAGCAGTGCTTACTGCGATGACGAGTGGACGCCTGTCGCCGGGGCAAGAGGGTCCTGTGAGTGGTCCTCCACCACCGCCTGGAGCAGGTGGTGGTGCGATAGAGGCACCCTGAGTGGTGTATGATGTACATCTTTTTTGTTGTATTTAGGCTGGTGAGCCGTTTTTTGGTACCGAGGTGCTTCATTGGCCTGCGGATACATGTATTTTTGTATGTAAACATTCAGATGGCCTGATGGGCCTTTATATATATATGAGTATACATATTTTGAGATCCTGATGTTGTCTACATGTTTTGGCTGATGTTTTTTATGATGTCTATTCTATATATATGCTGTGACAGGTTTTTATGACATGTTTATGTATGTGTAGCTTGATGTGATATATGCCAATCTAACACCATGTTAGCTATTTGATCTGTTGTTTGATTCAATTGTCGTGGAATATGTGTAAATGTAATGGAATCAAAATGTCGAGATAACAGTCTAACCTGCAGGTATTTGCGAACGAGGCACGGATCGCGTACACGATACACATTGTTGAGCTAGAGAACGACTAGTTGAGAGTCGAGGAAGACGCTAAGGTGATGAATATGATGACGTTGGGCGTCGGCCAGGAGGCCAATAATAGCAGTGTATTCGGCTTGGTTGCTGGTTGTTGGCCCCAAACATAGGCCGCTTGAATGTAGCATTTCGTGTGAGGGGGTGTAGAGAGCCCAAGCAGCCAAAGCGAGATTTTGTGTCCAATGGCTGGCGCCGTCGGCATAACCGATGTGGTAAGCTGGTGGAGGAAGCATCTATCAATAGCACAAAGGATAGTTTAGATGAGAGGGGAGGAGAAAAAAGATTAAAAAAACACTAGAAAAGAAATAACCTAAAGTAGAATGACTACTTTTAAGCATAAAATTTCTTGAGATACAACCCGTTGACGGGTTCCTTGAGAGAGAGGCCTTCAGGGGAGGCCAGTATGTATGCGCCTTTGGTGAGGCAATGTTGGATGATGTATGGGCCATGCCAAAGTGATTCGAATTTGTCGTGGCCAAAGGTATCATGAGCGATATCATAAGCCAAGATGAGGTCGCCTTCGCGGAATGATCGAAGGTTGACATGGCGATCAAAGGTAGCTTTGGATCATTTTTTAGCTGCCTCGTTGTTCTGTAAGGAAGATCGACGATCTTCATCCAAAGACTCCAAGTTCAGCAAGCGTTGCTCCATTGGAGCAGTGTCAGGTAATAGCTCAATTGCGGTGCGTAAGGTGGGAATTTTGCACTCGATGGGAAGAGTTGTCTCAACCCCATGGACTAAATGGAATGGAGTGAAACTAGTAGCGGTCTTTACTGCCGTTCGATAAGCCCATAGCGTAGAAAATAAAATATGATGCCAATTGGTTTTATGTTTATTAACTGTGCGCTGTAACATGGTCTTGAGGACTTTGTTAACTGCCTCGACCTGTCCATTTGACTCAGGGTAATATGGCGAGGCAAACTCGTGAGAGAAGCCTAATCGAGATGAGAGTTCGACGAAGATCTCATTCTCGAAGTGTTTCTCATGGTCGGAAACAAGTTGGAGTGGTACTCCAAAACGGGATATGACATGGTTAAAGAAAAAGCGCGTTGTAGTGTCAGCGGTGTTGTTGAAAGTGGGCATAGCTTCGGCCCATTTAGTGAAGTAATCAACGGCGACAACAATGTATTTGTGACCATTGCTAGAGGGGGGATTACAAGTCATAAAGTCAATGCCCCATTTGAAAAAAGAGCCGGCTATAATGACAGGGTGGAGAAGAGCAGGGGGAGCTCGTGTTTTGTTGGCATAGAGCTGACATTGCTCACATCGTTTCACGGCATGAATGCAATCATGAAACAAGGTAGGCCAAAAGTAACCGGCTCGGATAATCTTTTGAGCGGTGGATATTCCCGAAAGATGGCCCCCACATGCGCCGTTGTGGCAGTCGTTTAAGACTCTGTCGGCTTCATCAATAGTTAGGCAACGACGAAGAATGGTGTCGACGCCCCGCCGGTATAGGATGTCTTCGATGAGGAGATAGTGGGGGGCCTGATGGAAAATACACCGACGATCATCTCGTGATAGATGGTTACTGAACTTTTGAGTGCGTAGGTAGACGAGAAGATCGCCATACCAAGGATCATCTGAAGCGATGTAAAAGAGATGTTCGTCAGGAAATTCGGTGTTGACTGGGGCGCTGGTGGTGTCAGAGGGGAGGGTTGTGACAAGTTCGACGAGGATGAGGGCCTTCTTACTCTTAGGTGTTGAGAACTCGAGGTCATACTCCTGAAGGATAACGATCCATCGAGTGAATTTGTCGTTAACTTGTC